>CAUYPK010037728.1:0-51598 GCA_963574355.1 Loris lydekkerianus | reverse complement strand
CTTTGACAAGCCTATCAAAAATATTCAGTGGGGGAAAGACTCCCTATTTAACAAATGGTGCTGGGTGAACTGGCTGGCAACCTGTAGAAGACTGAAACTGGACCCCTCACCTTTCACCATTAACAAAAATTGATTCTCACTGGATGAAGGATTTAAACGTAAAACATGAAACTACAAAAAGAGTAGAAGAGAATGCAGGGAAAACACTTGAAGAAATTGGCCTGGGAAATATTTTATGAGAAGGACCCCCCCAGGCAATTGAAGCAACACCAAAAATACATTACTGGGATCTGATCAAACTAAAAGGCTTTTGCACAGCGAAGAGCTCAGTAAGTAAAGCAAACAGACAACCTTTAGAATGGGAGAAGATTTTTGCAGGTTATGCTTCCCAACAGAGGTCTGATAACTAGAATCCACAGAGAACTCAAACTAATCAATAAGAAAAGAATAAACAACCGCATTTCTACGTGGGCAAGAGACTTGAACAGAAAATTATCTGATGAAGACAGGTGCATGGCCTACAAACACATGAAAAAATGCTCTTCATCCTTAATCATTAGAGAAATGCAAATCAAAACCACTTTGAGATACCATCTAACTCTAGTAAGATTAGCCCACATCACAAAATCCCAAAACTACAGATGTTGGCATGGATGCAGAGAAAAGGGAATGGTTCTGCACTGCTGGTGGGAATGCAAGCTAATACGACCTTTTTGGAAAGTAGTTTGGAGAACACTCAGGAACTAAAAGTAGACCTACCATTTGATCCTGCAATTCCTCTACTAGGTATATATCCAGATGATCAAAAATCATTTCACAACAAAGACATTTGCACCAGAATGTTTATTGCAGCCCAATTCATAATAGCCAAGACATGGAAACAGCCCAAGTGCCCACGACCCATAAAAAAAGATGGAAACTTCACATCTTTTATGTTTACCTGGATGGAGCTGGAACATATTCTTCTGAGTAAAGTATCTCAAGAATGGGAAAAAAGTATCCAATGTTCCCAATACTACTATGAAATCAATATATAACCACCTACATACTCGTATGAATGGCAAAACATAACTATAGTCCAGAAAGTAGAAGGGAAGAGGAGAGGGAAGGGGAGGAGGGACTATGGCAGGAGGGAGGGTATTTGGGACGACCTCACCTAATGTGCTTGATGCAATGGTACATTTTAAAACTATTAAGAAATGAGTATAATTGTGATGGATGTGTTACTTAGTTCAATTTACGCATTTCACATTGTATATCAAAGCAGTATTCTGAACCCTATAAATGCATCAATGTACAAAGTTATGATTTAATAAAAAATAATAATAAAACTGTGTGATAGTTTATGCATGTACTTTGATTTATTGCACTGTTTCTTGTTTGAAATATATGTAAATATATATAATTATTATATATATACGTAAATATATATAATAAACTTTTGATTCTAACTTGGACCTAATGTCAATATCCTGTAGTGTCCAAAAAGTTAATTCCTTAGAGACCATCAACCATTTGCTGCCAATTTTTGAACTACCAAGTGCTTCATAGCAACATTAAATACAGAGACTAACTTGTGAGAAGACCACTTTATTAAATCATCAGGAGGCACAGGTGTTCGAAATACTCGAAGACTGTGACCAAGCAGTCACTGCTGTGTAGACAACACCAGGTCCCTCTCACGCATGGTTAGAGGTTTGCTCTGAAGCCCACTTTCACCGCAGTGGTCAAAGGTTTGCTCTGAAGCCCGCTTTCACTGCAAACTTCATCATGGGCTTCTCCCGGCTTCGCAGGAGACAGATGGAGCTGGGGAAGCCCTTCAGCCGGAGGCGGCTCACTCCCCCATCCGGGGCTATGGTGAGCCTGGCGTGAGTGATGACATCTTGGAGCTCTAGCGTCAGGCTGTCAAACAAGTGACTTTGGTTGGGGGAGAGCTGTAAAGAGGCAGATACAGAGATGCTTGTCACAACAGGGTGTTCATGCCAAGTGAGCCAACGTGCCCACACAGTGAAGAAGTTACTCAATGACCATAATCTGGTTTACTGTAAGAATCTACTAGTGGGGGCAGGATGCCCACATAATACCAACATAAATACTTGGGTCCCTGTGAGGTCTGGTATTTTTAATCGTTAATAAAACAGACAAACCCATGAAATGTGAAAGGTCATCTTGGTCTCCCTAGAGGCCATTCTCATTTCCACACGAAAGCATCCCTCACTTCCGCCCTCACCTGAAGTGAAACTTCCCTCCTCCTTAAAGAAGACATTTGGCGACTATCTCAGACTGTGCTTCCCACACGTGGACACACCATTATAGCTTTAATTATGCTAGTTGTTCTTTCTAAAAAGTAAAGTATAAAGCAGAAACATTTTTCCATTTCTGTATGCTTAGCACATGACAATTTTTGGCTTAAACAGAACTTGACTGGCAATGCAGAAGTGGAGGGAAATAAAGCCTGTCTTCCTATTTAAGCACACGAATAAGATTTTTAAAGGCTCATTCATTCTACTGTTGAATGCACAGAAGGCTTGGCATTGCATTGGAATCCTTCCAAAGTGAATCTGAGTGAATAGTTTAGACCCAATGCCAGCTCCTGACTCTAGTCCACTGGACCTTGGTGACTGGGAGCAGAGCTTTCCACTTATGGGCTGGAAGGTTCCACTTCTGCTTGATCATATCTTCTTCCTCTTGAGTTGTCAGGACACACCCATCCACTTTACAACTGTCTGGAAAATTGCCTGGAGGAACAAAGGAAAGAAGAGCTGTCTTCATGGCATTTATGAAGTATAATTCAGCATATAGGACATTAGAGTTTTTAAATAGCATCAAACCCCCAGCAAAGAATAAGACTATGTTCTGTCTGAGCAAAAGCAAAGGTACGAAGCCTATGGGACAAGGAACCAACAAGTGTGACGGCTGGATTGCCTCATGAAATAGAAGATTGTGTTTCAGAAGAATTTGGAACTGCCTGCCATCTGTGAATGGCCTGGCACGTTCAAGTCTGAATGTACAGCTTTCTTAACTTTGAAAGTTGAATGTATTTGATCATCTTCCTAAATTGCAGATTTAATTACTTGCAAACTGCGATATGGCTTTTCTAAAATTATTATGAAGCTGGAAAAAAACTTTCCTTATGGCATCATATTCTGCAGTGTGACAATACAAAGAGAAGAAATACTGAGCCAACCGCTTCTAAGCATAAACGCGCTGAACTGCAGGACCTCTGCGTGGTCTCCACGGGAGAGGGCGCCTTCCCAGCTCTCTCCTGTCCTGGGAATTTCATGGGAATCACGTGCTCAGTGGATTTGAGGAGCATGGGGGGAAAGGCCCCACACTCTTGGTCAGGAAAATTCCTATAGGAGTTTTTCAGACTTTAAGACTGACAGAGGAAAGGGTTGTTAACCAACAACCCTAGCAAAAGAGGACGCTCAGTGCTCTCACTCTGCCTCTGTGGCTCTTCAAATAGTGGTCCCCAGGGGGGGAACCACAGGGGCACAGGAAGAAAAGTATCAGGGTGGCTGTTTCTATTTCTCTGACATATGGGCCTGCTAAGCTTTGTATGTTTGATGCAATCTTTTACATATTTGATACAATCTATTACATACTGACAAGTGGAAGCCGCATGCCCCCTCACTGTCCTGAATGTCATCAAGTTGTTCTGGAAGTGTCCTAAGGGGCTGACAGCCACATATTCCTGACCCTTAGTCACAGGGCTGCCCACCTGGGTGCATCTGCTAGCTGCACCTGGTTTTAACTAAATTATCCCTCGCCAAAATAAACAAGTGATTTTAAGCCATTCACACAGAGAACTGAGGATTAAAGATACTGTAGAATTGTAAACATCACAAGCAATGAAAAAATCCCAGAGCCTCCATTTCACCTGCAATTCACTCCTTGTCAGCCACGTAGAAAAATAAAAGCCACACCAGATCCAGAGTGCAGGCTTCCAAAAATAAGTGAAAATTACCAAGACCTATTGAAATATTTACTCTCCATCCACTACTATTCATGATGAACCTGCCTTTAGATGTAGATTGTGCCTTGATATAATAGTTAATGATTGAGTAAAGTCATAATAATCTGCAAAACATTGAAAACTCACTCATCTAAAATGCGCTATCACATAAACTGTATAAAAAACATAAACTGTCACCATTTATTCAGAGAGAGCTAAACAGTCATGAGTCCCCAGTCCAAAACTTTTCAAACGTCATCTAATAATTATTATAAAAGTTGGGTAACATCATTTGAACTTTCTGAAGATGATACACGCATGTATTTCACGAGAAAGTAGATATCAAATATCAGGCTGCCTGTCCAGATCATTTTTACTAAGTCAAGTGCACAATTTTAAACTCTGTAAGTCACAGCCTTGAAAGCCAACCCTGGAGAAGAATCAGCGCCAGGAGTGCATCTGTGTGAGACTCCTTCTCATAGGAAGACTCTCCAGCCCTGTTCTACTCACAGGCTCCTCCCAGATCAGATTCATGGCCACTGTAGTAAGAAGCCTTATAGCCTAATGAAATCTAGTATGCTTTATGAAGTCATCCATTTCAGTTCTGAATTTTATAGAAGGGGTGTTGGTGTTCAAAGAGTTTGGCTATCATGGGTCCCACTCCCCAAGGACCAGGGTGTCTTCAGAATCAGCACACCTCTTAGAAGGCTCTTCCTTAGGGCTCTACATCTACCTTTAAAATAGCTGGTATCAATTTCGATTTGAGTTATCACTCCAGGGTGTGCCAGTCGGAAAACTGCCCATTCACTGCCTGGAACCAGCAGAGTGCCATTCTCATCATTCTGGAAGTCAAAAACAAAAACAAAAAAGTAAACTAACTTGGAATCATTCAAGAAACCAATCCTGAAAACCAACAGGTGAGAAAGGCTGGTGTGTTGCACTTCATCACTGTTTCCTGTGGCCTGTTGTGCACATTATTTTGCTTGTAACTGCCTCTTTGCTATCATTCTTTAAGTACCGCAAGCCAACACGATTTTATTGGGTACTAGGTATGTTTTTATAAATTTCTGATATGATTTTCTGTATCAGTTACAGCTCCCTGCAGATACTATATACAAAAAGATTTTTAATACAGCCCATAAATCCTCTAATCCTGCAGCCCCAATCCCCAGGCTGTGGACCAGGCCTTGTCCGGGGACTGTTAGGAACCACGCCGCACAGCAGGTGACAGCAGACAAACCGGCCCCCAAAGCTTCATCTGTATTTACCACCCGTCCCCATCACTGCATCACTGCCTGAGCTCTGCCTCCTGTCACATCATTGACAGCATTAGGGTTTCCTAGGAGCACAAACCCTGCTGTAAACTGTACGTGCCAGGGGTCTAGTTTACCCCTCCTTATAAGAATCTTAAGTTTCCTCCCACCCCCATGTATGGAAAAATTGTCTTCTATGTAACCAATCCTTGGTGCTAAAAGGCTAGCGACCCCTGCTCTAATCAGCTCTGACCGTTGAAAGTAGATATTTTCTTGGTCAAATCTATACCAATACATAATATGCCTCTAAGCCTTCATTTTGAGAAAGGAGAGTTTATTCGTTCATAACTGAATGCCCCGGGTGACATGAAATCCCTCCCAAAAAGGAAGAAGGTATTTCTGGCTAAGTTTTAAGTGAGACTTCAAATTGAAGAATATTTTGTTTTGTTTTGCTTCTTTTTGGTTTTTCTTATCTCTAATTAGTTATCGGCCAAATTAAACAACAGTGGACATCCCAGAAGCCTCTTCTCAGTGATAAGTTCACATAAATGGCCTTATCCTGAGATACACAGATATTAAAAATTATTAAACTAGTGTTTTTTCCTCCAAATCTACCATAAATTTATTCACAACTTTTGTATCATTAAGTTCAAAATCTTTTTCTTTCTTCATTGAATAAACAGAGCAACAGTCCAAAGGTACGCTGGGCTAGCTGGCAACACCAGCACGGCTGGCCTTCTGGATCTTTGCCCTGATATCATAATGAAAACAGCAGGAAATTTGGAACACGTAAAGAATAAATAATAAACACTTAAAATAATGCTTAAGAGGTTTCTAAAATAAGCAAAAATGTCCTTGATGTAAAACAGGAAAAAACAAACTTTAGAAAAATACTTTTTAGAAAAACCTCATAATGAATTTTTAACTTCTTACTTCTAATATTGGTGGCCTGTCCAGCCTTCTTGCAGTTTCCCAACCATCTGCTATAGACTTTGCCTTGCTGACGCCTACAGAAAATAACATTGTTTAATGGGAAATCACCTGTTATTTTAAATGTGAGAATAAATTCATTGGTGTAAATAAATTACAGATCCCATGCACCTAAGCATTGCTACATAAGTTATTTTCATTAATGCTTCAGTAAGTACACAAATAGCCAGAGGGTTAGTAAATTTTACTCTTACAGCAACTAATTAGGCCACAATTGTGAGGAAAACTTGCTAATGTTGACTTATTTCATGTCATAAAGGCATCAAATCAGACATCTTGAACCATTCTGGCTGCACTGGGGCATTGAATTCTGGCATTCAGATGTCCTAAATAAGCAACCTCCCACGCTGTCCTCTTACCTATCATATTGTTCGGGTGCCCAAAATGTGCATTACTAAATCCTACACAGACACCCCCGAAGGCGATGGTTACTAGGTCAACAGGTTCTTTGGGGTCAGTTGCAGCCCAGTCATTTTGTCCAGTTCCGTACACTCTAAGCCGTGCAATTCCACCATCTGAAAAGGAAGGTTTTCTCGGTCGGTCTGTAGCATGGCTGTCTGTGCTTCATGAACCACAGGCCCCTCTGAACTTCCCCAGTCTCATCAATGGAGGCTTTCGCCACACCGCCTACTTTCTATTTCTCAACTACAACATGCCTACTGCCCACAGGGCCTTTGCACTTGCTGGTACCTTGTACCAGAACAACTTTCTCAGCTCTCCAAAAGACTGCAAGTCATTTGTAAGTGTCACAGCCTCAGGAAAGCCTTCTCTGTCAGCCTCTGAAATCCCCACCTCTCCTCCCCACCTCTGGCCCTGACCTGACACTCCAGGTTAAGTTTTATTGTATCTTTTTGATTAGTCGCAAAGGCAGTCCTAATGGGAAATTTATAGCACTGCAAGCCTTCCTTAAGAGAACGAAAACAGAGGAAGTTAACAACTTAATGGGACATCTCAAGCAACTGGAGAAGGAAGAACACTCCAACCCCAAACCCAGCAGAAAAAAAGAAATAACCAAAATCAGAGCAGAATTAAATGAAATTGAAAAAAGAAAAAAAGAATCATACAACAGATTAATAAATCCAAAAGTTGGTTTTATGAAAAGATCAATAAAACAGATAAACCTTTGGCCAACCTAACCAGGAAAAAAAGAGTAAAATCTCTAATTTCAACAATCAGAAATGGTAAAGATGAAATAACAACAGACCCTTCAGAAATTCAAAAAAATCCTTAACAAATATTACAAGAAACTTCACTCTCAGAAATATGAAAATCTGAAGGAAATCGACCAACACTTGGAAGTACGCCACCTACCAAGACTTAGCCAGAACGAAGCAGAAATATTGAACAGGCCTATATCAAGTTCTGAAATAGCATCAACTATACAAAATCTCCCTAAAAAGAAAAGCCCAGGACCAGATGGTTTTACGTCAGAGTTCTACCAAACCTTTAAAGAAGAACTAGTACCTATATTACTAAACCTCTTCCACAATATAGAAAAAGAAGGAATACTACCCAACACATTCTATGAAGCAAACATCACCTTGATCCCTAAACCAGGGAAAGACCCAAGAAGAAAAGATAATTATACATCAATATCACTAATGAATATTGATGCTAATATACTCAATAAGATCCTAACTAACAGAATCCAACAACACATCAAAAAAATTATACACCATTACCAAGTCTGATTTATCCCAGGGTCTCAAGGCTGGTTCAATATACGTAAATCTATAAATGTAATTCAGCACACAAACAAACTAAAAAATAAAGACCATATGATTTTCTTAATTGATGCAGAAAAAGCTTTTGACAATATCCAGCATCCCTTCATGATCAGAACACTTAAGAAAATTGGTATAGAAGGGACATTTCTGAAACTAATAGAGGCCATCTACAGCAAACCCCCAGTCAATATCGTATTAAATGTAGTGAAATTGAAATCATTTCCACTTAGATCAGAAACCAGGCAAAGTTGCCCATTGTCTCCATTGCTCTTTAACATTGTAATGGAAGTTTTAGCCATTGCAATTAGAGAAGAAAAGGCAATCAAGGGTATCTACATAGGGTCAGAAGAGATCAAACTTTCGTTTTTTGCAGGTGATATGATTGTATACCTGGAAAACACCAGGGATTCTACTACAAAACTCTTAGAAGTGAGCAAGGAATATAGCAGTGTCTCAGGTTACAAAATCAACATTCATAAATCAGTAGCCTTTATATATACCAACAATAGTCAAGCTGAAAAAACAGTTAAGGATTGCATTCCATTCATAGTAGTGCAAAAGAAGATGAAATATTTGGGAGTATACCTAACAAAGGATGTGAAAGAGCTCTATAAAGAGAACTATGAAACTCTAAGAAAAGAAATAGCTGAAAATGTTAACAAATGGAAAAACATACCATGCTCATGGCTAGGAAGAATCAACATTATTAAAATGTTCATACTACCCAAAACAATATACAATTTTAATGCAACCCTATTAAAGCTCCACTGTCATAGTTTAAAGATCTTGAAAAAGTAATATTTCGTTTTATATGGAATCAGAAAAATCCTCGAATAGCCAAGACATTACTCAGAAATAAAAACAAAAGAGGAGGAATTATGCTACCAGACCTCAGACTATACTATAAATCGACAGTGATCAAAAGAGCATGGTACTAGCACAAAAACAGAGAAGTAGATGTCTGGAACAGAAAAGAGAACCAAGAGATGAATCCAGCTACTTACCGTTACTTGATCTTTGACAAGCCAATTAAAAAGATTCAGTGGGGAAAGGATTTCCTATTTAACAAATGGTGTTGGGTGAACTGGCTGGCAACCTGTAGAAGACTGAATCTGGACCCACACCTTTCACCATTAACTAAGATAGACTCTCACTGGATTAAAAACTTAAACTTAAGACATGAAACTCTAAAAATATTAGAAGAGAGTGCAGGGAAAACCTTGAAGAAATTGGTCTGGGCAAGTATTTAAGAGGAGGACCCCCCGGGCAATTGAAGCAGCTTCAAAAATACACTACTGGGAACTGATCAAACTAAAAAAGCTTTTGCTTGGCCAACAGCACAGTAAGTAAAGCAAGCAAACAGCCCTCAGAATGGGAGAAGATACTTGCAGGTTATGTCTCTGACAAAGGTTTGATAACAAGAATCCACAGGGAACTCAAATGTATAAGCAAGAAAAGAACAAGTGATCCCATTGCAGGCTGGGCAAGGTACCTGAAAAGAAACTTCTCTGAAGAAGACAGTTGCACGGCCTATAGACATATGAAAAAAATGCTCATCATCTTTAATCATTAGAGAAATGCAAATCAAAACTACTTTCAGATATCATCTAACTCCAGTAAGATTAGCCCATATCACAAAATCCCAAGAACAGAGATGTTGGCGTGGATGTGGAGAAAAGGGAACACTTCTACACTTCTGGTGGGAATGCAAATTAATACATTCCTTTTGGAAAGATGTTTGGAGAACACTTAGAGATCTAAAAATAGATCTGCCATTCAATCCTATAATTCCTCTATTAGGCATATACCCAGAAGACCAAATATCACAATATAACAAAGATATTTGTACCAGAATGTTTATTGCAGCCCAATTCATAATTGCTAATTCATGGAAAAAGCCCAAGTGCCCATCGATCCACAAATGAATTAATAAATTGTGGTATATGTATACTATGGAATATTATGCAGCCTTAAAGAAAGATGGAGACTTTACCTCTTCTTTGTTTATATGGATGGAGCTGGAACATATTCTTTATAGTAAAGTATCTCAAGAAAGGAAGAAAAAGTATCCAATGTACTCAGCCCTACTATGAAACTAATTTATGGCTTTCACACGAAAGCTATAACCCAGTGATAACTTAAGAATGGGGGAAGGGGGAAAAGGTGGGGAGGGGGTAGAGGGGGGCAGAGAGAGGGTGATTGGTGGGATTACGCCTGCGGTGCATCTAACAAGGGTATATGTGAAACTTAGTAAATGTAGAATGTAAATGTCTTAACACAATAACTAAGAAAATGCCAGGAAGGCTATGTTAACCAATGTGACAAAAATGTGTCAAACAGTCTATAAAACCAGTGTATGGTGCCCCATGATTGCATTAATGTACACAGCTATGATTTAATAATAAAAGAAAGAAAGAAAGAGAGAGAGAGAGAGAGAGAGAGAGAGAAAGAAAGAGAGAAAGAAAGAAAGAAAATCAACCACTGATTGGTCATACTAAATGACCAAAATGTAAAACTAAATAAATAAATAAATAAAAGTTAAAAAAAAAAAAAAAACTTTTAGAAGTGATTAAGGAATACAGCAATGTCTCAGGCTACAAAATCAACACCCATAAATCTGTAGCCTTTATATATAACAACAATAGCCAAGCCAAAAAAACAGTCAAGGACTCTATTCCTTTCATAGTAGTGCTAAAGAAGATGAAATATTTGAGAGTTTATCTAACAAAGAATGTGAAAGATCTCTATAAAGAGAACTATGAAACTTTAAGAAAAGAAATAGCTGAAGATGTTAACAAATGGAAAAACATACCATGCTCATGGCTGCGAAGAATCAACATTGCTAAAATGTCTATACTACCCAAAGCAATATATAATTTTAATGCAATTTCTATTAAAGCTCCATTGTCATATTTTAAAGATCTTGAGAAAATAATACTTCATTTTATATGGAATCAGAAAAAGCTCGAATAGCCAAAACATTACTGAGCAATAAAAGCAAAGCAGGAGGAATCACGCTACCAGACCTGAGACTGTACTATAAATAGATAGTGATCAAAACAGCATGGTACTGGCACAAAAACAGAGAATTGATGTCTGGAACAGAATAGAGAACCAAGAGATGAATCCAGATACTTACCGTTATTTGATCTTTGACAAGCCAATTAAAAACATTCAGTGGGGAAAAGATTCCTATTTAACAAATGTGCTGGGTGAACGGGCTGGCGATCTGTAAAAGACTGAAACTGAACCCACATCTTTCACCATTAACTAAGATAGACTCTCACTAGATAAAAGATTTAAACTTAAGACATGAAACTATAAAAATACTTGAAGAAAGTTCAGGTTAAACTCTTGAAGGAATCGGCCTGGGTGAATATTTTATGAGGAGGACTCCCCTGGCAATTGAAGCAGTATCAAAAATACATTACTGGGACGTGATCAAACTAAAAAGCTTCTGCACAGTCAATAAGATAGTAAGTAAAGCAAGAAGACAGCCCTCAGAATGGGAGAAAGTATTTGCAGGTTATACCTCTGATAAAGGTTTAATAATCAGAATCCACAGAAAAGTCAAACGTATCAGCAAGAAAAGAACAAGTGATCCCATCTTAGGGTGGGCAAAGGACTTGAAGAGAAACTTCTCTCAAGAAGACAGACGCATGATCTACAAACACATGAAAAAAATGCTCATCATCCTTAATCATCAGAGAAATGCAAATCAAAACTACTTTGAGATATTACCTAACCCCAGTAAGAGTAACAAAGTCCCAAAACCAGGGATGTTGGCGTGGATGTGAAGAAAGGGGCACACTTCTACACTGCTGGTGGGAATGCACACTAATATGTTCCTTTTAGAAAGATGTTTGGAGAATACTTAGAGATCTAAAAATAAACCTGCCATTCGATCCTATAATTCCTTTACTAGGTATATACCCAGAAGACCAAAAATCACAATATAACAAAGACTTCTGTACCAGAATGTTTATTGCAGCCCAGTTCATAATTGCTAAGTCATGGAAAAAGCCCAAGTCCCCATTGATCCATGAATGGATTAATAAATTGTGGTATATGTACACCATGGAATATTATGCAGCCTTAAAGAAAGATGGAGACTTTACCTCTTTCTTGTTTACATGGATGGAGCTGGAATATTTTCTTCTTAGCAAAATATCTCAAGAATGGAAGAAAAAGTATCCACATGTACTCAGCCCTACTATGAAACTAATTTATAGCTTTCATATGAAGGGTATAACCCAACTATAGCAAAATAATATGGGGAAAGGGCCAAGGAAGGGGAAGGGAGGGGTGAGGTTAGGGTGGAGGGAGGGTACTCTGTGGGGCCACACCTATGGTGCATCTTAGAATGGGTATGGGTGATACCTACTAAATGCAGAATACAAATGTCTACATATAATAACTAAGAAAATGCCAAGAAGGCTACATTGAACAGTTGTATGAGAATATTTCAGATTGTATATAAAACCAGCACATTGTACCCCTTCATTGCACTAATGTACACAGCTATGATCTAACAAAAAAAAAAAAAAAAAAAAAAATGACACAATAAAGCTTGGACACAGTGCTGGCACAGCCTGGACAATGGGTGGACCAGCATGTAAGAGCGACTCTGGCCAGCAGGAGACGCTGCCCGGGACACACAACAACCTACCTTTTTGGTCTTCACCGTGGAGGTACAGCAATCCCCACCATCGTAGTTGCAGAAGGCTCGGTTGTTGATGGCATCGCAGTAATTGTCTCCCATGAAGGGCTATAAGGGGAGAGAGAAGCAGGCAATGAGGCCTCAGTAGGCTCCTGGAGTGAGGGAGGGAGTGGGAGCTGCCCCCCTTCACTGAGGCCTCTGTGGTCATTCAGGTGTCTCATCATCCCACAACCCCCTGCAGTCAGCCTGCCGGTCTTCAAATGCCAGCACCCCCCTCAGAAGAGTTACCACATCTACCATTTATACAGACTATTGTCGAGCCAAATTTTTCCCAACTAGAGTGTAGTTATGCTCAGAGATGTACTCGTGCAGTGCAGAGGTGCAAAGGAAAATCACTTACATCTTCTGAATATAGGGCTCATTTTACATGGAGAAATGATAAAAAGAAAAAGAAAAAAGAAAAATGCAAGACTTCCTTCCTTTACTTTTCCTAACAGGAGGCAAGTAAAAACATTAAAAATACAGGGTGTCCATAAAGTTCGAGTGCAATTAAATTGCACACAAACTTCACAGATACCATATATTCGCATATACATATTAGAAAGCTGAATATAAACTGCTCAAGAATTATAAAAGTAAAATGTAAGAATTCATAGGAATTTGACACATCGTCTGTTTACAATGCGGGGCTCGCTCTAACAGAGGATACAGATGTACGTTCTGTCACATGTTTTCCAGGTCTGGTTTCTCCTTTAGCTCTCCAAACATGAGAGGTAGGCATTGTTACTCTTACCCCTATAGACGAAGACCCCAAGACTCAATGAGAGAGGCTTGGCCAAAATCACACCAGCAGAGTCAGGATAGTGACTTAAATCTAAGCTGCCACTATGTTTTCTTTTTTCTTTAACTTCTCTCTGTAGGCTGTTCTAGCATTTGCTGATTTATTTCTTTTCTTCTCTGTCTTCCTCCACCCCTTTGGTGGTCCAAGGATGAGGGAAAGGATGGAGTCAAGTTATTTTGGACCTGAACCCAGAGCCATCTCAGGAAAAAGTCCAGGAGCAGGGTGGAGAGGTTCTCTAACACCCAGTGGGTCATTGATGGGAAAGAAGATGGTGGCATTTGTTTAAAACCGTCATCCCAGCACATCACCAGCAATCCAGTGATCTCCTCTTCCAACTACTGAGGAGAGCTCCAAGCTCACAAGGAGTTCATCTTACATAGCCTCCCTGGTGGCTGCATCTCTGTTCCAAATTCTCATTCACAGAGCCTTTGTGTTCCCTTCTCATAATGCCAGATTCCATTTCCTCCTGCCTTATTAGAGTCTTAAAAAGATCATAGCAAGACAGAGCTAAGAATAGGTGAGAGCTTAGCTTAGGCGTGTGCCTGTGCATGGCTGTGAGCTCAGGTGTGACTCCACTGTGTGACTTCCATAAAGAACACGTTATTATATTCATATCAGAACAGAGGGACACACACACACACCACAAAAAAAAAAAAAAAAAAAAAACAAAGGTGACCCCTTTCCTTTTCTCTGTGTGTCAGGAGGTCTGCCTGGGGGGCTACATTCTTTATGTCCTTTCTCATATAATATATGTAAAGGAGAATTATTCCTTCCTTACAATAAAAGAAATGGGCTTGGTAAAGGAGTAGCTGGGGAAGAAGAAAAGAAAATGAATGAAGGTAGTTCTTTTTTATTTGGAGCCTGACAGAAATCACGAACCAACCTACCTACCTTCCTTCCTTCCTTCCTTCCTTCCTTCCTTCCTTCCTTCCTTCCTTCCTTCCTTCCTTCCTCATCCCTCCCAGTCTTCCTTCCTTCCATCCTCTATTCAACCCTATTTATTTATTTAATGCTTACTCTGTGGTACACAATGTGCTAAGGAGAATAATACACTAGTGCATCAATAGAGTTACAGCCCCTGCCTCTCTAGATCTATATTCTAGTGAAGAGACAGGCTTTAATCAAATAATCACACATCTAATCAACCAATTTCAGCTCCGATAAGAGCCATGAAAGAAAAGCATATGATGTTATTAAAGAATAGAAAGATTTGATCTTCTCAGGGAGCGCAGTGAAGGCGTCCCTGAGGAAATGACGTTTCAGCTGAGATCATGAAGAGGAATAGGAGTTAATTGATGGGAGTGGAAAAGACAGAATTTGGAAAGAGAGAGAGCTTCATAAGCAGAGCTCTATTACCTAGAGACTTCTCTCATTTCTGGTGTTTCCTTCCTTCCTTCCTTCCTTCCTTCCTTCCTTCCTTCCTTCCTTCCTTCCTTTCTTTTTTGAGACAGAGTCTCACTATGTTGCCCTTGGTAGAGTGCCATGGCATCCCAGCTCACAGCACCCTCAAACTCTTGGGTTTAAGCAATTCTTTTGCCTCAGTCTCCCAAGTAGCTGGAACTACAGTCACCCACCACAACATTGGGCTGTTTTTTGTTACAGTTGTCATTGTTGTTTAGCAGGCCGAGGTGGGGCTTGAACCTGCCACCCTCGGTGTATGTGGCTAGTGCCTTAACCACTGCACTAGGGATGCTGAGCCCATTTCTGGTGTTTCTTAGGTTGCTACTCCCACTAGTAAGGTGTTCAGGCAAACAACCCATATTTCAAGATTTAGCTCAAACATCACCCCCCAAAATGCCTTTTTTAATAGCACCAGGATCCTCTGTATATCTAAAGCTTCTTGTATTTGTTTTGGTGACAGCTCTTGGTACTTTATTTTGGAATTCTCTCTTTAATTGTTCATCTCATTTACTATACTGTGAATTCCTATGAACAGGGAATGTGTACTATTCATTTTTGTATCCTACATTCCTAGAAAAATGTCTGGCAATTTGAGCAAAACTTTATCAAACCTATGTCCAGTAAATGTTTATTTGGTAAATGATACATGGATGGATGGAGGATGGATGGCCAAGACAATATCACAGATGGCTTGGGAAGAACATAGTTAGATTTTCACTTGGCTAAAACCACTGTATTCCAAGAACTCAGATTAGTAACTGGTATATAAGGGGCACTTGGGAAAGCTCTGATGAGTAAGTGGGTGAATGATCACTTTGGATCCAGCTTGATGCAGAGGGCAGGGGAGATCTGGGGTCTCCAAACCCTTTTTTAAATCTTGGCTTCCTCCAGATACTCGAAGTTGAGGAGTATTTCCTGCTCCCAGCATTTGTGTCTCTTCTAAGCATAACTTTTCAGCCAGACAAGACACAAATTATTAGCTCTAAGCTAAGGAAGAAAGATGAGGGCACCTGCAAGGGCAAAGGTGATAAGCATCACTGGCAGGGCTCAGAGCCTGACAGGTGAGGGTCTCTGTGGCCTAACTGCTGAGTCAAAGGAGGGATTGAATTCTGCTGTTACACTGATTGCCCAGACCGCCAACTCAGCAGAATGAGCACCCAGGTAACCCAAGCTTCCTTTTCCCCAAATGCTGGGCTGATCCAGAGAGATGGAAGGAAGCAAGAGCCACAGGGCTGTCTTTGGCCTTGCTTTTGCCATTCCAAACTGAAGCTTAAGAGAATGAGTTCCTTGAAGACAACAATGCCCAGTGCCCTAGATGTCATTGTGGGGAGTGGGGGGTTCTCCCTAACTAATGTACAGAAAGAAATGTGCAAACCAAGGACTGTCTTGTGACACTGACAGGTCAGGGAATGGCTCTGTAGCCTAGTGGAGGAGAGAAAGCATCAGCCTGGACATCAGGAGACCTGGGGTCGTGCTTTGGCTCTGTGACTATTGCACTGTGCAAACTCAGACCCATCCTTCCCCTCTGTCTTCACGGTATACAACAGGCAAACAGAGCCAGCTCACACTTACACTTTCCCAGTTTGGGAGTTCCATCAACTGTTAGACCCACCTGCTATCTAGACCTCTGTTTTTCCATCTTTCAAGTATTAAGTTAGGTTTAGAAGACCATCTCAAAGGAATTTTCTGGCTCTGACATTTCAAGAGTTTCATTCAGTACAAGGGTTTTTAGAGCAGTGTTGTCTTTTTCACCTGCATTTTCCTCAGTGGGCTCTGGGATTCAGAGATTCAGACAGCCACCTGGAAGGGATTTATGGCCTTTTTTTCACTACCAGCTGAGAACTGCCAGAGGCATAGCAAGGCACAGAACTGTCTCTGAGTTCCATGGACAGCCCTTCCCTGAGAACATAGCTGACATCCCAAGAACCCTTCTCTCTGTGTCCCCACCAGGCCTGTCACTGATACAAGGAGCCAGATCTCCATAATTTCAAGCTCCAGGGAATGACTCAACTGTGATGTCAGAGGATTTAAGGATCAGAAAGGACCTTCTGTTTCAGCTCAGAGGTGGAGTTGGGTCTGAGGCATCCACAGTACTTCTGGGGTTAAATAATGAGAGAATAGCTAAGGTGTGGGGCAGAAAAAAATTGATATGCAAGTAAAGGTCACCAGCTAAATGGAAATTTTAAAAAACATGTCTTATGTGACTCTGTAAAGGTTAAATGTGATGCTATTGGGACAATCCCTGGTGTATTGTAGATGTTAAATCAACTTGGCCTTCTACCCTTCCTTTTTTACAGATCCAGTATGATGGAGACCACAGGTTTTGGAGCCACAAAAGCCTGCCTTGGAATCCCAACTCCATCACACTTTACCTCTCCCTTTTAAGAATGCTTCATCACATCTCTGTGCCTCAATCCCATCATCTGTAAGACAGGGCTTCTGATCCCTGTCCAAGAAATCAGCTAAAAGGACATTTATAACAGTAGGTATGGTAAATGTTAGCCATCACTAATACCACAATAATATCTGCATGATTATTTCTAGGAAGCTGAGGAGTGTCTTTCCTTGTGACTCACCTCACAGCCTTTGACACAGTGAATCAGAGCAGGGTGAGGATACCACTTGAGCCCAGCAGTGCAGACGACTCTCTGCAGAGAGGGAGAGAGAGAGGTCAGATGGGTTTGGGATTGGGAGGGAGCCACCTCTGTGCTGGCACCACATTCAACTGCCCCACCTCTTCTTAGACCTTCCAAGTCCTGACCTCACCCTGGCATTTACACGGAGAACTTGCCCAGGTACTTGCAATAACAGGAGCCATAACATTAAAATAATATTTGTGTTCACTGTATGTGTCATGATTCTGTATTTCCCTGGCAGGAACAAGGGCCAAGGAGAAGTAGAATTGGGGGATGGAAACATGATCAGAAAGGCCCTTCAGAAAATCCTTGGCTGCTGTTTGAGCCACTGGGGAGTTGGGGTAAGGTGGGAGGAGGAAGAGTAGGGTATGCTTATGTGGGCACATATGTGTTTGGGTGTAAGCATGTGCATAGCCATGGCAAAAAAACAAAGTGGGAGAAAGTGCAAAGCAGTGTTTCTCAAAGCATGAGCTGAGGACCACCTTCATCAGGCCCACTTTTCATCTCTGTGGAAGCCCAGCAAAAAGCCAATTCCTTGGCCCTGCTTTGGGTTTAATGAATCAGAGACTATGAGGCTGGTTCTGGGACTCTGAATTTTAAACAAAGACTCTCAGATGATTCTGATGCACACTGCAGTTTGGGAGCAAGTGGGCTGTTGGAGGAATGAGTGAACCTCTGGCTCTACCTCTGGAGAGGCAGAGGGGCTTTCCTGCTGTTACCTGCTACGATGCCATAGGGTTTGCTCACAGGTTCCTGAGGTTGTCCACACTCGGTAGCTCAGTGAAAATGTTCTTGCTGTTCCCCTTCAATGAAATGCCCTTCCCCACATTGCCACTTGGAGAATCCTTAATTACCTTTTAAAGATCTACTCAAAATGTAGTTGTTCTGGGGTGCTTTGCCAAGCTCCCTCAGGCAGAGCTTCTAGGCAGGCACGTGTGTACTTACTTATGGCCTCCAAGGATTACGATGATGATAATGACAACTACAATATATTGAGTGCACTTGTGGCGCTAATTACTTTATACATTATCGTATTTATTTCTTGCGACCATGCTGTGAGGTAGGCCTTAATCTTACATAAATTCCCCAAGCTCCATAGCTCTTAGGTGGAGAAATCAGGATTTGAAAACAGTTGCTCCACAAATGATTTAAGGAAGTTCGTAATGTAAAATCCAGCATGATGATATATTTTTTTAAGCAAGTGAAAGAAGAAAGGTAAACAACACCAGGACGCTAAACTAGTGTCAGGAGGGGGGAGACCATAAAATCCTAGAACCTCCCTCTTCTATTCTCCATAGATGCCTTGGCTGGCTTTCTTTCTTTCTTTCTTTCTTTCTTTCTTTCTTTCTTTCTTTCTTTCTTTCTTTCTTTCTTTCTTTCTTTCTTTCTTTCTTTCTTTCTTTCTTTCTTTCTTTCTTTCTTTTTAGAGACAGAGTCTCATTTTATCACCCTTGGTAGAGTGCTGTAGCGTCACAGCTCACAGCAACCTCCAGCTCCTGGGCTTAGGCGATTCTCTTGCCTCAGCCTCCCGAGTAGCTGCAAAGTATGGGCAACTGCCAGAACGCCCGGCTATTTTTTGTTGCAGTTTGGCCGGGACCAGGTTCGAACCTGCCACCCTCGGTATATGGCGCTGGCGCCCTACCCATTGAGCCACCGGCGCTGCCCGATGCCTCAATTTTCATGCCATAGTATGATTATTTCTTTAAAGAGTAAAATAAAGTAAAAAACAAAACAAACGGCACAAGCTTAGATTTGCAGTGAGAGGTAATCTTGTTGGCAACCAGTCGCAGAAGTCTATATGATCGGGGCTTGTTGTTGTGAAGAAAAGTCTGTTAATTTTAATTAAAAAATGAACAATGAACAGTCACATGGGCCAGAATGCGGAGAAGCCATGTGACCAGCTCATTCTCTCCCTTAGGACAGACCTACAGGGCAGCCAAACTGGAACTAGGTTTCTTGGCAAGTTTGTGGCAAAGGAAATCAGGTGACTCCAGGCTAAGACTGGCTGGGGTGCCTTCTTTCCCTGCTCCATGGCTTCTCTGGTTCACAATGGAGCTCTCAAGCCTAGAATGGTGCCTTGCACGCACAGAATGTATAAATAGATGGACATACAAGGAAAGCCATGGGATTTGAGGCAGGACAGGTGTAGCTGAACTTCGGACTTGGAATTTCCATGATGAGGCTCAGTTCTCCCATCTATAAAATGTCTGCTGAAAATGTCACAGGCTTGCTGCAATGATGCACTGGGATGATATGAAAATGTTTCACCTGGGACCAATTTCTTAAGTATCTTGGGGGCAGGTCCAGAGGTTCAGCTGGAACCTGAAGTAAGTATAAAAGTCAAGAAGGAAGTAAGCACTGTGCTACGGGCATATACACACACAGAGGCTGGCGGGTTCGAACCCAGCCTGGGCCAGCTAAACAACAGTGACAACTGCAACCATAAAAGCTGGGCATTGTGGTGGGTGCCTGTAGTTCCAGCTATGTGGGAAGCTGAGGCAAGAGAATCG
The DNA here is from genome assembly GCA_963574355.1 of Loris lydekkerianus. Classification (NCBI taxonomy): domain Eukaryota; kingdom Metazoa; phylum Chordata; class Mammalia; order Primates; family Lorisidae; genus Loris; species Loris lydekkerianus. Next base: position 31,625 of record CAUYPK010037728.1, on the reverse strand, counting down.
CTTAAGCCCAAGAGTTTGAGGTTGCTGTAGGCTCTGATACCACGGCATTCTACCCAGGGGTGACATAGTGAGAGTCTGTCTTTAAAAAAAAAAAAAATGAAGTAGGGAGCAGAGTGAACAAATGCATGAAGGAAGGTGATACAAATACAAATGAGGGCTTGTGAGTAGCTTCAGTACTTTTTCCTTTCAGTTAAGCTACTTTCTTCCCCTCTGCTTCCCACCTATGGGCCAGTGAGGGTAGAATCACCTGATTTCATTCTCTTAACCTGACTCATTCATCTCCGAGTTTGAGAGTCTGTTCCCAGTCAAGATCCAGGGACATTGGAGGGCATTTAATAAAGATTCAAGAAGCAGAAAACAGCAGGGTGTTAGGATCCACCAGGGATTGGATGCCCATCCCTCCCCAGGTTTATCTGAGAGCTAATTTAATTCCTAGGTAGGAGTGTATTGGTGTGGTTGTACAAGCTTCTGTCAGTTGAGGTTTACCTGACGTGAGTTCAGAAAAAGAACTTTTATACTATCTGCATGAACCTGTTTATCTTTCCAAGGCTTTTGGATTTTCCACTATTATGCAGGGCTGCATGCCCCACCTGCTTTACTACAGGGCCCCTCTGTGTGCTGGGAGGACTGGGTAAGGGGATGGGCAGTGGGAGCTGAAGGGAAGACTGAACTGTTGACAGCACACATTGGGAGAGTCCAGATGGGGCCCTTCAAATGTCAGCCTTGTTCCTCTTGATGCCAGTGGGCCATCTAGATCAGCCAGAGCCCTTTCAGACCAGGTTTTCTAAGATAGCTTTCATATCTTGCATTGGTGGGTAGGAAGAATAGGCTGCCTTTTCTCTGTGACTGCAATTAACATCCTCATTCAACACCAGCGCCACTGTCATCTTCACCATCATCTTCATCACCACTACCACCATCATCCTCTACCTCCTCTATCTTCATCTTCCTAGCACGACCATCACTGCCACCATCATCACCAATATTAAAACATTGTCTCTCCCACCATCACCTCCAACAATCCCAACGCCATCATCACCAGCATTATCCCCATCCATATCCACACAACAGCTTCTATTCAATAAGTATTATGCTCTAAGCCCTGGGCTCAGAGATTTCATTTCATTTCATTCTTACCATAACTATGAGATAAGCGCTATTTTTGAATCTGGTTTACACAAGAGAAAACTGGGGCACAGAGAAGTTAAATGACCTGCCCCAAATTATAATACATAGGCAGTGATGGTCAACAATTAAACCCACATCTATCTGGTTCTAAGGTCTATGCTTTGAGCACTATACTCTCCTTCAAAGTGTACTAGCCACTGAAGCTGTTAAGTATAAAAACAGCTTGTTCTTTTGACTGATGGAAAGACTAAGGTTTATAAAGATGGAGAGGCCCTTTGAGACAAATATTGGACAGGGCAGAGTGTTTAAAAATGGAGCCCGGAGAAGATGAGTCCACTCAGAGCCCCTGACAGGTGAGAAGGCACCTTAAGACAGCTTGCTCATCCCGAGGCCCACGTCTAAGCCCCTCCTGGATGTCTTCTAAGATGAGCCCTTCATTTCCCTTGATTTTTTTTTTTTTTTTTTTTTTTTTTGATTTACAGGGCCTGCCATGAATGATTCATACCATCATCATCATCATCAATTTTCCTTTTGTTATGAGTCAGTGAGCTTCTGGCTTCTTAAAAGCCTTGGCATTCTCACTCTGTATCCCTAGTGTTTGTTAAAGAATATCCACCATTTGAAGGTACATAATCAACGTTTACTGGATGAGTGTGACTCAACAATCAAATGAGTGAATGAGCAAGTGTGCCCATGAGTGAATGAATGCGTGTGCCCATGAGTGAATGAGTGAGTGTGCCCATGAGTAAATGAGCATAGTGAATCCTGGACACTTTGCTCGTCTACCGACTTCCCTCACAGGGCACTTGTTACGTTCATCTGTACATCAGATAGGCCAGACAAACTAGTCTCTCAAAACACTCTACCTCTGATCTTTAGACTCTTGGCAGGGTTTTCCACAAATATACCTAAATTCTTCATCTTCTGTCCACACATGTTACACTTTTTTTTTTTTTTTTTTAATTTGTTTTATAGTTGTCTTGGAAGATGGACTGCAGCAGAAAGTGCTGGCTAATTCACCCACATTAGCTGTGTGAAATGGGCAGGGACAACCTCTCAGAGCCTCAGCTTCTTCATCTGGAAAATGGTGATATTCTTGACCTCATTGGGTGCATTGGAGGCAAAATGAGGTCAAACAGAAGGAACTGCCTAGCAAACAGTGCCTAGATATCATGGTCAGGACATGATAATTTATCTTCTATTTTGTTAATCCATTCCCTCCCCATCTCCCCCCTTCTTTTTCTTCTTCTTATTCTTTTTCCATTATAAAAGCTAAAATTTCATCAATCTAGAGGAATTATAAATTTCTGAAGATGGAAGACGCATCTCTCCCAGCATCCCTGACCAAAGGGCAATGTGGAGGCAGATTGGAGATACTCCTCAGGAACTGGAGGGAGACAGGCTGCCACCCCAGAAATCAGATATCCAGGCTGGAATAGTCTGTCTCATCCGAAGGTTGCAAGCTAATAGCTTCTAGGCTACACAAACCACAGAGATGTTTGGTTTGGCATACAAGCATTTAACAAAAGTAAAAATTAGTTGCATATATATAAAGAGAGATTTCAAATTTTTTAAATCCCAGTTTTCTTTTACTCTAGAAAAAAATGGAAAATATGGCCACACCAGGTCCATGTCTCCACATTGCTACACTGGGCTATAGTTGGCCCTCCTTTGGAAGCAGTCAAAAACAAAACAAAACAAAAACAAATGAAAAAAAAAAAATCTTACTTTGCCACAATCCACACCATTCCTTGGAGTCTCTCTAGCATTGCACCTGAGGGGAAATTCCTCTGTCACTATCTCATTTATCAGATTAAAGAAAGAGTTCTCTTTTCTCTATCTTTTTCACAAGTGTGTGTATGTAGGGAGGAGGACTGAGAAGGGGAAAAAAAGAAGGAACATAGCGTTTTTCTTTATAGAAGTTAAAAATATATATTTATGAAGGTACCTTATGAGACATACACTCTATGATTTTAATCATATGAAGCAAAAGCAATCTATAGGGATAAAACCAAAACACTGGTTACCTTGGCAATGGAGGCACTGCCCAGCATGGGCAGGGGAGGCCTGTCTGGGGAATTTTTCATGAGTGTACACCAATATAAAAATTGTAAAGCTTAAGATTAGCATGTAACCTCTATCTCAATAAAAAGAACTTCAACTCTAGCTTAAGTTTAATAAACTTAAATACTGGCTTAAGTTTAATAAAATTAAAAACTTAAATAAAAACTTAAATGCTTATTATTTAAGTATAATAAACGCTATATGAGAGTTTATTATATTTTTCTGTAACCCCGTCTGTCTTTCTGAAATATTTATAATAAAAACTGCTACCACTAGTTGTAGTAATATGGCCAAGTGTTTAAGATACACAATAGCTTGCTTGGTCTGCTTCAGCTGTTTCTCTACCTGCCTGGTTTTACTGGTATTTGAGTTCATGACGTACCCCCTGCTCCACCTCGCCCGAGTGCTCATTTCACAAATGAGAAAACTGCAGCCTAGAGAAATGATGGGATTTGTCCAGGACATGCAGCAAACAGCTTAGATCAGACACTTGGCCACCTGACTCAGCAAATATATGTACTCAGTAACCATCTACTGTGCTCTAGGCCCCCAGGGAGGTGAGATAACCACTGTCCTACAGAGCTCACCATTCTGGGCGCTCGTCACGACACATGATCCCAATATTCTCAGCATGGATACTCTACTCTTCCAAGTCATTCCCATTCTCTTCATACATGTCAATACAAGTAAAATGCTTAAAATAGAGTTGATCTTGAGGAAGTGCCAGCGGTGAGCCGCAGCCAGCTTGCACAGGCTCACAAGAGCCAATAGTGACTCTATCTTCCCAACTTTGTGTTCAGTGATGGCAATTTGGAGACCTTGAAATCTTCCTCCATGGGAGTATTTATATCACAGAAATTGGCAAATGCTATCCATTGGAGTTTTGCAGAGAGGCAGCTGTTAAACATGGGCCAGCATATCCCTGGTAAGTGACAGGTAAAGGTCTTGCTTGTCTTTATTATTAATAATATTAATATTATTCTATATTCCACAGAGACCACTGGGATAGCTAGAGTCAACTGCGGCATCAGATTTGGCCAGGGTCTCTCTGCCATTCCTCTTAGGCAAGTGGCTTTCATCGCAGAGATTCTGTTTCCTCCACCAGAAGCATGAAGAGACTCAGACCCACCATCTAGGGATATCTCTGTGTGTGGGTGTGGGGGACAGTGGCACAGATAAAGGATGGGCAGAGCCAGCCCAGCACCTGGCCACAGCAGGCGTCCTATGCACGCCAGTTCTCACCTGCGACTCTTATTCTGGGGACAAAGGTGGTGGGCGTTGGAGCAGAGCCTCACCCGGCCCATCTTCTGGCACAGCGGCTTGCGGGCGGCCCCTCAGAGAGCAGGAGAGCCCTCCAGGGCCTCCTCCGGCCTGGAAAAGCTGCACCAGCAGCTCTATTTCTGTAGCTCTCGCCACACACGGGGCAAGGGTGCAGCAGAGGCCAGTGTTTCTGCTTTATTCCTGGAAATCATCAATCTCTGCCCTTCGCCCTCCTCCCTTTTTCTACCACATTTTTTTTCGTCCTGGATAATGAGGCCTCCAGAGACCCGTGGAGGTCTGAACCTCGTTATGGTTCTCTCAGTAGGCCGGCATCAATAAAGGCGGGCAGACCAGGGAGCTGGGTGGGGGCTGGGACAGGCGGGCGGCGGGTGGGCCACGGGGGGTGGGGAGGGGGCAGCTCACAGGCTTTCAGATCCTTGGATTTATTTCACAGTGAATTATAACTGAACTCTTTAGGACTCACAGAGGGAAGGGTGGAAATTCACCCCAGGGGTAGGGAAAAGGCATCTTGTGGGAGGCTGGGCTAGGTCAATAAGTCCTCCGATACTGGGTGGGAGGGAGGCCTCCTGTGTCTGCTGTGTGTATGAGGAATACTCACTTACTTTGAGGTGTGGGGGTTCAGGGTAAACTAAGGGAGGAAAGCCAGTAGACCAGTCCTCTCCCTCAGAGATTCTCAGCTTCCCCATATGTGCAATGAGGGGCTTGCACTTGGGGCTCTCCAGCTGCCCAAGACTGACCTCTGGACCCCATACATGCTCCTGCAAGAGTTCAGCACATCAGCCTGCAAGCGACCTGCAGGGCAAATCCGTGTGGGGATTCTGGTCTAGGAATGGGGACAAGCACATTGAGGTGGAGGAAATGGATGACAGAGCTTGAGTTTAGGGAAGATAGAACTGTCTTGGGAGCGTGGTGGGGAGAGTCAGAGGCAGAGAGAAAAAGAGTGAGAGAGGAAGGGAGGGAAGATGGTGACAGAGGGGAAGAGTACGGGAAGGAGAGAGGGAGGCAGGACAAGATGAAAGAGAGACCAGGAGAGGGAGGAGAAAGAAACAGAGGCAGGAAAAAGGAAATGAAGCTGGAGAGACGAAGATAGAGACAGGAAAAGAGAGAGCAAAAGAGAAAGAGGAAGGCGACAGAAGAGGGAATGCCGGGCGCATGGCACAGTGGAGGGCGTCTGGCTGGTCCCTGTGCCCAGAGTGCTGAGTAAGCCCTGGCAGCCATGCCCTTGGCTCATTTGAGAAACAGTACACCGGGTATCGGGTTCGCCCAGCTATCCCGAGTGCAATCTGCAGCAGGCGGGCAGACAGCAGCTCTCTGGGCTGCAAGGCCTGTCAGCGCCCTGGGCAGTGGACTCAGAGAGACATATGGCTGCACCCCGCCTGCACCCACCCCCACCTCCTTCTCTCTCTCACTTTCTCCAGGGTGAGCCAAGGTCCAAAGCCACACATGAGCCCTGACTCTGCAGTGCCCTGGAGGACAAGAAGCCAGTCCACATCAGCTCTGGGGGACCCAGCTGTTTAGATGACATGGGGAAAGGAGGAATAGCCAAGCTCAAAGTCAAACTGATACTGCTCTATAGTCACCTGGCCGGGAGGCACAGCTGCCTGGCACGGCAGGGGGCACGCGGAGCCCAGACTCAGGTTTGTGCTGGAGCCCTCGCTCTGGGCCCATCACATCGCTTCTGAGAGCTCAGTGTCCACAACCAGAGAACGCAACCATGACCCCTCCCTCATACAGCTGTCCTCGGGTTTAAACGCAGTCTCGGTGCTCGGGGCCTGACATGTGAACTAAGCAGGTGTTCCAGAAATGACTGGTGTCACTAGCTTTCTATGTCACATATTCATTGCTTTCCCCCAAACAGGCAAAGCTTGGAGAAAGACACCAGAAACTCACACTGTAGGAAGTGGAAGGTGCCAGAGAAGCCAAACAGCCTTGTGCTTTCAAGGACAGACAGGTCCCATCAGAAAGGGACAGGACTGTCTGACCTGCTCTGTGCTCCCTACCTGTGTTCTTGGTGCCTCTTTCCTCATCTGTAAACTAAGGTGGTCAGTACTCAAATTCCTAGGTTGTCATCAGCATTCAGTGGGACAATAAATAGTGACAGAGAGAAAGTATTAAATAATTAAGGGCCAAGAAATGATTATGAACAACCCCCACCTCCTGCCCCCAGGGCACACATGAAGGGTCAGTGAAAGATAACATGTGTCAGGGATAACTCATGACCAGGACATGGTAAGGGCCCAATAATGTCATCCCCCCTGCCTTTAGCAGCAGATGGAGGGCCTTGTCCACTCACCTCAACCCGTGTGGGGTTCAGCCAGTGGGGGATGTCACGCACAGTCACGTTCACCGGCAGGATGATGGGCTCGCTGTTGTGATCCAGGCATGAGGTGGCACACTCTGACCCTGTGGGGAAGCACAGTCTGAGGAGACAACTCAGTACTCAGGCTTCCAGGCTCCTGGTGGACACGGCTGTCCCAATCTCAGGGCAGTGGAAAGGAGTGAGCTCCCCAAGCAGGGTCAGCTGTGGTCTCCCTGACTCCATTCACTTCTCTCCAAACCAACTGGCAGCCACTAACACCACTGTGCCTAAGCCTACTTAGATCATGCTCGTCTGCTGCTCAAAAACCTTTCCAAGCTCCCCTCACCCAGGACAAAATGCAACCTTCTTTGCTGGGTCTCTGACGCTTCCTGTGGCCTGACCCATCTGCTCTCCCACTGAACACCTTCAGACTTTGGTTGGTCCGGCTGGACTGAACACTTGGTTTTCCACCTGAGCCTCACAACCACTTCCTGGCCTCTGGGCTTCTGCTCCTATTCACCCAGTCTCCTGAAATGTCCCTCTGACCTGTCTTCCCATGGCCAAATTCTACCTGTCCCTCAGGGTCCAGTTCAACTGCTCCAAGAAGTCAGCCCAGATTTCTGCAATGGAACAAGAGGACTCTGTGTTCTGCAAGCCCTGCTGCTTGAGGACTCCATCCCTGCTGGGCAGTGAGGAGCCGCAGTCCTGAGCTGACCTCATTGTCTAAGTCTCCTTCCCACAGCTAGAGTGTTGCCCTCCCTAGGAGGCCAAAGATGCAGTCGGTTCATCTCTGAGTCTAACCAGGTACCTGACACCTTGGTAGAGCGCAGTGAGCTTCTGAGCCCTCACACCTCTCTCTCCCTGGGGTTTCAACCTGCTCTCCCCTGTGCCTCCAAGACCCTTCCCTGCCCTTGTCAACTAGCTCATTGCTCATGATCCCACAGACCTCCATGCCAGTGCCACCTGCTCAGAGCAGACCTCCACGGTTCCCTGACATGCCAGCCCCTTCCTGGGTGCCTAGCCAATCACTTGTCACGTGACCATTTCCCATTTGTTTGGGGATTGTTGTGTCAGTAGCTCTGTACCCTGCTGGGTTGTCACTCCAGGAGGCCAGCACTGTCCATGCTCCCTGTTCTGTGCCGGGAGCCTGGCTCTGTGTATGCAGAGTGTGGGCACTGAGAAAGAACTTGGGAAGGAGGGTAAGAGACGGAGAGTGCAGGGCTTTGTGGACGGATGGGGAGGGGAGGGAATGAATGATGGATGGACGGCACAAGTGAATGATGAATGGGCATTTAGGTAACTTCAGGAGAAAGTGAGTCCATAAATGGATAAGTAAATGAGTGAATGATGGATTTCATAGATAGAGGGATTTTTTAAAAGCCAGGTAATGAGTCAATGAAAGGGTGGATAACTAATAGTGACAGGGCTGGTATACAGAAGCCCTCCATCCAGGGGGAAGAAAATTGATGCTCAGCCCATGGGTTGGCCAGTGGACTACGATTTGGCTCATTTGCTCTCCATCTTGACCTCACACATTCTGAGGTCTCCTGAAAAGTCAAGTCTATCTCTATCCCTCCCCAGCACTCCAAAGAGGTTCTCATTTGTGTGGACAAACTGTCAGAATCTGCCCAGGCCCTAAGGAGGTCATTTCTCTGTCTTAGTGCCCAAACCAACTTCCAAACACTAAATGGGTCACTTTAAACCTGGGGACTCTGATCCTGACAAGGGCAGATTCCTGGCTGTGCCAGGTGGTTTTCCTAGGTAGTCTCATTTCCTTGCAAGTCCAGCCCTATGAAGCAGGTGTCATCATGCCCATTTCACAGAAGGAGGGCCAAGGACACAGAGCTGAGGGTACAGAGCCGGCAAGGAGGGGGCCCTGGCTTCAAACCCACATCTCCTGATTTCCAGGTGCAGCCCCACAGAGAACAAAGAGGCAGGCAGCGGTTGAAAGAGCAGAGGCAGGTGAGGGGCCAGGGGAGTGAAAAAAATAGGGGAGCACAAAAAAAGGATGAGTGATGAGAGTAAAATGCAAAAATCTCTAAGCAGTCCGAGAAACTGTTTTCTGGCGCGTGTTTTGTCATGAGACCAGTTCTAAAGTAGTTTTTAGGGAGCAAAGATGAGACAAAGCTGTGATGATAAAAGGTATTTTGAAACAAAAAGAAAACGCAGCATCTGGGACTTGGACAAGGCTGTCCCCATCCAAAGAGGGGGCGAGGAAGAAAAAGGGTCTAAACAGGAGACACTTGCTTTCCTCAGCAGTGGTCCTGTCTTAATTCCTCTTTCTCTGTGTCTCTGTCCGCTTGGCTCCCTTGCCCATGCCTGGGCTCTGGGGCTGCTGTTTTGTGATAGATGAGCCGTAATTGGCATCAGTGCACAGCGGTGATCTCACCAGGCCCCCCCCCTTCCCCTGAGGCAGGCAGAGTCTCCAGGAGGGTGGCAGCCCTAGGTCCATAGCAAAAGCGACACTCTGAGGCTGCTTGTGAAGGCTCCCACTGCTGAGGGAGGCGGTCTGGGTGATGTAGAATGTGCCTGCCAGACCCCAAGCCCACCACACAGCTCGCCCCTGCTGACATGGGCTCTGGTGCACCCTCTTTTTGGTGTGATGGACCCTCCTGGTGAGCAGCTCAGCCTGAGAGGTGGATGTATGGGATACTGGGAGATGAGGATGGGGAGGGAAAGCCGCCTTCTCCTCCCACCTTCCTTCCTGCTGCCCCCTCAGGTGCTCAGGGCTGCTTTTCCTCTCCGTGCTTCCCAACTCATGTGCCCCAACCCACTCACCACCAGCCCTGGGTCACCACATTCAAAACATGGGCATCCAGGAATTAGTCCCTGCCAGGAGAACATGGGGCACTGGGGAGGGGAAGGTGATTCTGCATCCGGCATCACCCAGAACATGAGGAACCTCAGTGGGTGAAGAAGTACCACCGTCCCGCCTCTTCCCCCCACCCCACGGTTCTGAGGGAGAGCAGAGAGCCTGGTGTCGTGCTTATGAATGTCCCAGCCCTCTATGACATATGGACGCACCACGTGCACCATGCGGCTGTAAGACATAGTTGTGTAAATGTACGTGTGTGATCTGTGTGCATTTCATGCATCTTCCTGTGTTTGATAATGTTTCAGGGCATAAGATCTGTTCTTTCCCATAAAGCATATGTGCTTGTATATCGGGTTTGTGCGCACGCGTGTGTGTATAGGTTTATGTGCTATGTATAGGTGGGGGTGATGTGCTTGTGTGGTGTTTGGCTGACATGTAGGTACTAGGCATGAGCTTACAGTATGGTATGTGTGTTTGGTGCTACGTGATTGTGTGTGTTTACTTATGCGTGTGTAAAAACTCCCGTAGATTTGAATGTGTCGGTGGCTGTAGATATACAATAGGTCTGTTTCCATTGTTTTATATAAGGGCCACTGAATCAGCCCTTTTCCCACAAGGTCACACAATGCCAGGTATGAGTCTGACTGAATATTCACTTATATATTCTGGCTGAGTGGGAGGTTTGAACCCCACGACCATCACACGTGTCCAGAGGCAGGCTCGCTGACCAGGAATGATGGAAAGGTGAAATCTTGGCTTGGTTTGCAGCAGCCAGTGCTGCTCACCATGGCAAGACCTGTTGCCCCAAACTTCTAATGCCTACCTTGGCAGGCCCTCTGAGAGCCCATCTCCCTACAATGCTCCTGGTTGGGGTGGCATGGACTGGCGAGTGTGTAATATCTTAAAATACTTTCCGAATCATCGGTGAAAATGACCGTGTGCTTTGGTGTTTTCTGACCTGTGCAGGAGCCAGTGCCCTGTACTAAATGCAAGGATGCCGAGTCCTGCTCTAAGTCAAGATGAAGAGCTTTTCCTCTCAGAAGTTATGTGTTTTCATCTTCAAAAGGAGGGGATCAGTGTCCATGAACCTCCCCCTCCAGCCACAGGCCTTGGTTCTGGGTGTGCAGTGATCGCTCTCGGTTTGGTAGGTGAAGAATGTGTCGGTTCTGTGTACACTCAGATAACCTTCTGTGCCAGACACCCCTGGCCATTGCCCCATAAATCACACTGGCCCCGAGCAAGGACATTCAATTCCCTGGGCTTTTCATCATGGTCAATTAGGGAATCAGCCCAAGAGGTCAGCCTCACTGCCCTTAAATGAGGTCAGACTCCACGCACTCCCACTTCCCCAGAAAGCTGCGGGGCCTGTGATTAATGTGTCTGTCCAGATGCCTGGTTTCCACCAGGCTAATCCCTGGCATCGAGCACCAGCCTGCCTCTTCTTCCTGCATGAGTTTCTCAGGCTGGCCTAACACTGCACAAAGAGGATTTTGAAAAGGCTATCAATTCTCCTTTGGAGGCAGCTAAAGCCAGACGGTGGAGTCAGACAGCTCTCAGGATTTGGGGGCACGTTTCATTACACCTTCGAGTTTTAATTTCCTCATCTGTTAAAAGTTAAAGACGAGGGTAGAATAGAATGCCTCCAAGTGCTTCATGCAAGGCTTCACTTATAGCAGGTACTCATGAGTGCTTATCATAATGCAAATTTTAAGATCACTAATAAATATAATCTGTGCTTTCACATTCCTGCTCTGTCTTTGGTCACATGGTGCCTTCTGCCTGTAACACCGTTTCTCTTGCCTGATAATGTCCTCTGACTTCTTGTGTAAACACCCCTTCTTCTGGGAGTGTTCTGTGCCGCCCCGCAGCCCCGAGACGCCTGACAGCTTTTCTTCACTCTGGGTACCTGTGCACACTCGCTGACCATTACTTCACCATATCCCTGTCTCTGATTCTCTTCTGGTCTCGAGGTACTAGCTCCAAGGTCCTGGCAGGTCGTGCCCCCTTGCTCTGCTCCCCTCCTGGGCCCATCGTACCTATGGCATAGCCATCGGGGCACTGCAGTTTGAGGTTGCTGTTGAGCTGGTTGGGGGCTGAGCACTGGCCTTGCATCTCCTGGCAGAGGTGGAAGGAGCCGCTCCAGGTGCCATCTTTCCGGCAGTGTATGACATTGCTCCCACGTCCCTGGATACCACAGAAACACAGTCAGGACCAAGAGACATTCCAGTTCCCCACAGGACAAGTCTCCCGCAATGAAAGAGGAAACAATTTCTCATCTCCCCAGAGGTTGGAAGCGTTGTTCCAAAACAACTTCTTACTGATGGTTGAAACTCAATGACGCTGAAGGAGCGGTGTTGCTAGTATCTCTGTTTTACAGATAAGGAAACTGAGGACTCAGGGCAGGAAGAAACTTGCTCAGGGTTTTCCAGACAGCCTAACTCATGGTCCTAGCTCAGCAGTGTTACAGAAGTTTCAATCAGAGCAATTACGGATTGATTTATATGGCTTTTTTGTTTTTAATGAAGGTAGGGGCCTATGATTCCCTCGTGGGCATAGCAGTGGGAACATGGGTTTGTGAGAAGACAGCAACATGCCAGAGCTTGCTTCCTCTTAAGTAGTGAGAAAGTGTCCCGTGTCAGGGTTCTGTTACATGTTCACTAGGTAGTCAAGCTTTTCTTCCAAGGAATTTCTTTCCTTCCCTCCCTGTTCTCTTCCCATCCACAATGGTACCAAGAGGCTGTGTGGGAACACTTCTGTCTGTACTCCCCTCGCAATTCTTTCAAACAGGCAATCTATGGAAGGTGTCAAAAATGTACACACAATTTAAAAAAGAAAAAAAACAGTATTAAAATTGTAACACTCAATATATACTGATAACAAAAGATGAATATAAGTCATATTGGGTACCTCTTATAATTACAGAAGTCAAATGTGACTTGAGTATTACAAATTAAATACAGTCATTTTCTTTCTTAAACTGTATACATTTTTTGGCACCATCTCTCTAGTTTCTCAGTTTCTTGTAAAGGATTAGGGCAAATTGCAGCTTGAAGACATTGTCTTTCTTCCAAGCCCCCTTCCAATCTCCCAGATTCCAGTGAGGAGTCTTTGATGTAAGTATTTCAGAACAAACACCGAACTCCAAGATTATTTCTTAGTGCCCACTTTATGGCCAGTTCAATGGGTTAGAAAATTAAAGAGAGAACAGTGCTTGCCCCAGGGAGGTGGTGGGAGAGACAAATCTATGGCTTATGAGTGCGCTTATCTGCACAAGGCAGTCATCTCCCCAGGGCAAGAGTAACTTGTAGGGCATCAACCAAGGAAGGCCTCTCAGAAGAGGTGATGTATAGAAAAGGATTTCCAAGGATGGGTAGAATCTCAGTTGGAAAAGGAACCAAAGGACATTCCTGGGAGAGGGAAGGGCACATTTGAGAAAGTATAATATGTGTGAAATAGCCTGGTGCAGACTTGGCTCTATGCCTCAAGGCAGAAAGAGGGAAGGATGAGCTGGCAGAGCAGATAAGGTATGGGCCTTAAATGGTAGGTTAAGGAGTTAGGACTCTACGCAAAAGAAATGGAGAAACATAGATGGTTTCTTCTGAAAGATTTGAGAACAAGCTGCATATTCTCTCTTGCTAAGCTTAAAAGACAAGAAATTTGACATAAGTCTAGAGGAGATGACTGTGCCTCGCCAGTGCAAAAACCTGCACCCCGCTCCTTGTGACCCTCAGCTTCCATTCATGTCCGTGAGCTCGGCAACCAGAGCTCCACTCCCTGGCCCAGACTACACTCTGCCTAATCACCAGGTCACTGCCCCACAGCACTCCCACCAACCTGGAACCTTGGCTTCCATTACCTGCACCTTGAAGGCCCCAGGTGCTGTGCTCTTGTGCTCATGGGTCCTTCAGTCTGTTAAGTTTTCCATGCCTCCATCCCTGTCCACTTGGCAGACATCATCTCTGTCCTAACGCCACCTGATTCGGGGGGCACTACCTTACTGTCTCTGACACCATATCACCTCTTTGTTTACCACCTGTTCCCCAATGAGATGGGCTCCTCAAGACCCAGGTTGGTGCCCTGTGTAGCTCAATGTCCTTGGGGCCTTTTACTATGCCTAACAGGTACCCGCTGTTCCACGAACCCATTCATCACTCACTAGATATTTCTGTTCATTCAAGAATTGTTTGTTTAACAAAAGATGAGATGAATAGACGGACAGCAATGGAATGAATGTTGTTAAGAAACAAGAGGATAAATGAATGCCTGGGTGAGGAACCGAATGCGCAAGTGAGTAAATGGAGGAATGAGGGAATAAATAATGGGTGTGTGCATGAGGAAATGAAAAATTTCTTTAAAGGGGCTGATTGCAGGCTGACGCTCCCCCATCTGAGAAAACAGCTGCAAAGAGACAGGATTCAAAAGAGAAAGGAAGCCCCTCACAGGCTTCTCCTGGGCCAGCAGGAGGAGGGTGAGATTGCAGCAGGAACCTCTCTGGCCTCCAAAGCAGGGTGGCTCAGGCCGAGCACACAGCTGCAGGGGCGACTGGCAGGGTCTACTCCCAGAGGTTCTGTGTGGGTTCATGGCAAATTTATACAGCTTTATGCGGCTTCAGAGAACCGAGGCTGTCCCTCTCAGAGCCCCAGGCTCTAGGTCCCATGATTCTGCTGGGCCCTCGGGGGAGTAGGAAATTGACCCCAATTTCCTGGAGCCTTGGCCTGGGCCTATGATGCATTTGGCCTCCAGCCCTTGAAGGGCTGCAGACCTCAGCACTGCGTGGGCCAGAGCTGGCTGGAGAGCCTGGTCTGCAGCAGAGAATGTATTCGAACTAGTAGGAATCTGCTCGGGGAGTGTCAGGCCCAGGAGGCCCCTCCGCGGATGAAAGGTGGGGGCATATAGCATTGGTCTTGCTGCCTCTGGTGTCTCTCCCTGCCTTATGGTCCACTTGGCACTTTCTCCTGCTAAATCTGCTTTTAAAAAATAGGACACTCTTCTTCTATAATGCCTTAGCCTTCTGAATGAGGCACACTGGCAGTCTGGAACTCTCCAGGGCTTCCACCATGAAATCTAGGTGATATTTCTTGCCCTAACTCTGGCTATGCACATTATCCTTCCTAGTGGTCAAGTGAAGTGCCTTGTCTCTCCTATAGTCTTCTCTGCTGCCCACTCCCCACACACCTTTACCCCTGTTGTGCCTTTTGAACAACAGACTTCTGGAGCCTCTCTGGGTCTCCAAATCCTTCTGCAGGACTAGATCTTGGTGCACTCAGCACCTGCCTACCAGCTGGGCAGACCTTCAAAGTACTACTGAGATTTGTGCTGACCAAGTCTAGTTTGACCAGACTGGCCAGTTTGATCTGACTGATGTTGATAAGAATCCAATCTGGGAAGAATAGAGACTACTTTTTTCAGGTGTTGTAAGGGAACTGACCGGGTATCTTTGGCTCCAAATGCACAATTCCACATGTTGTTGTGAGATCTCTCACAAGAGGGCTGGCCATCCCTTAGCAAAAGTTTGCCTCTCTGGGCCAAGGCATCTGTCTGTAACACATGCTGTGCTTTCCCTAACTGTCCTGCCATTTTAGCGATATAGATCCACAATAACCTGGAGACCATGATATTCTCGAACACCTATTACATGCCCAGGGTTTGAAAAATCCTCATCCATGTAGTAGACTAGATTTACGTCCTTTCTACAGATGTGGAAACGAAGTCTGGGGAAGTGAAAAAGTGAGTTTTGGAATGGTGCAAGTGGAATGATTAATAGCATAGACTTAAGTCAAACTGCCTGGGTTCAAATGCCAGCTCGGCAAAGCCACAGCTGTGTGGACTGTGTGACGTTTCACAACTCTCCATGTCTCAGTTTCCTTGACTGCTAAGTGGGCATGAAGTTCACTAGCCCACAGAGTTGCCATGAGGATCATGTGAGCCAGTTTCTGTGAGCCATTTAAAGCCCAACATGTGCAGGTCTCATAACTGCTCGCGTGTACTGTCTCTCAGAGAACTTCAGAGTCCATCTGACCAGCAGGGAACTTTGGAAACGACAGCAGCCAGAAAGGGGAGGCAATGTGTCTAAGACCCACAAGTTGCCAATGCCAGGGTCACATCTCTTGACCATAAGCCTTTACTACAGTGGAAGGGGTGGAAAACAGGAGATAGCAGAATTAAGACAACTTCTTTGTAAAAGTGAAAATAAACAAAATAATGTCAGGGAGACATGGGGTGGCATCAGAGCAAGACTGAACCAGACCGTGAGTGTAAGAGACAGATGGTTCCACTCTGGAGGCAGCTTGACCTGACTGCAGCAATCTCAGCTCCACATCCCCTCACTGCAGAGTACGGGACAAACCAGCTTGCCTCACTGAACTTCAGCTTTCTCATCTGCACAATGGGACAGTAATGTCAGATGCCATGGGGCCCAGTTCAGGGCATGTAAATTACTTGCAGCCACTGGGAATTCTCTGCCTCTCTTCCCCGTCAATGCTCTCAGTACACGTTGCTTCCACAAAGGGCTGACACGCAGCCCCAGGAGGAAGAGTAGGCAGAAAATGCAGCTTGTAGCCACTTGGTTGAATACTTGGCTCTGGCAGTAACTTGTGTGACCCAGGGTAAGTCCCTTCTCCTTCCCGAGCTTCAGTGGTCTCATCTGTAAACTAAGTGGGGGGGTCCCTGAGATCTGCTTAATTCTAGCATCATGGGGGTCTGTTATTTTTTGGACTTCCTCCAGGAAGTCCTGGGTGCTTAGGTAAGCGCTTCACCCTGAAACAAGAGGCTGCCGCTGCTTGCTGGGGCACATACTTCTGTGGGCTGTACTTTGTCCCAGGCAGAGCCCATAACGGCAGGGGACAGCTCCAAGGCACTGTGGCTTTTTCAGGCACCCGCTATGATCTGTGCAGTGAGCTGGTGTGCTGTGGATTCAGCCCCCACCCATCCTGTCTTGCTCCTGCTGAGTTGCTGAGATCTCCCATCAAGCGCGTCGCGCTGACCACAAAATACCTTTAGCCTCTGCCTTCCCTCGCTGTGTGAGTCTTCCACAGATCCTGTCCCCATCCCTAGGCCGGGCTCTCCCCTAACAACCTGCAAAGCTCCCACAGTGCTTCTCACAAGGAACTGGGCCTGGGTTGTCACCTCACCCAGCCCAGGAGCGTCTGAACTGGATTAAATCCCGAGGCAAATGGCACTTCTCCCCACCACCTGGCCTCTGCCACTAGCTTGCCCTGGAAATGTTTGGGAGCAAAGGGAAAGAGCAGAGCCAGGGCTTGGGCAAAACACCCCCTATTAACTTGTAACCACGGGCAAGAACTTAGCCTCCTCAGGTCTTCTCTGTAAAATGGGGATAATTTGTTATGAATTGTCAAAATAAGGCAAAGTCTGTAACACCAGCTTGGCACCCATCAAACACACACACATACACAATAAAAGCTGTTATTGCAGGTTATTAAGGCATTAAGTTTCTTGTCTTGATTTAGAGAGGGAAGGGTACTACAAATGCTTGAACTGAGTAGTCCGATATGGTAGCCACTGTACAAGTACGGCTCTTTACATTTAAATTCAAATGATTTGTAAGTAAATAACATTTAACATTTAATTGGTCAGTCACTGGACTGTGTTTCAATTACTCCAGTCACTCACAGCTGGATGTGTGACCATCATATCACACAGCACAGATATGGGACATTTTCAGCATAAAAGAAAGCTTTATGGGGCAGTTTTGGTCTGCAGGGGTCCTCAAACTATGGCCCGTGGGCCACATGCGGCGGTGTAATTATATTTGTTCCTGTTTTGTTTTTTTACTTCAAAATAAGATATGTGCAGTGTGCATAGGAATTTGTTCATAGTTTTTTTTTTTTAAGCTATAGTACGGCCCTCCACCCGTCTGAGGGACAGTGAACTGGCCCCCTGTTAACCAGTGTGATGAAAATGTGTCAAACGGTCTATGAAGCTAGTGTATGATACCCCATGATCATATCAATGTACACAGCTATGATTTAATAAAAATAAATGAATAAATAAAAAGTTTGAGGATCCCCAGTCTAGAGCAACTAGAAGACTATTTATTCTACAGGTTTATTCAAGCAAGAGACCAAGGCTGACTACAGCTCATATCAGTTTACTTAATCCATACCTTGGCCCCATGAAGGATGGTTGCCCTCTTCTGAGTTTTTAGAGCTAGCCAGCACAGGGCTAAATTTCATGATCTTGTCTTTGTTTCCAGATCTTCTAGGAGCATAAAGGATTCTCCCCCACTGGAATGGCCTTAAGGTAGCCTAGTTCATTGGTGTCTGTCTTCCCCAGGGCTGCCACATGTGGTGGCCTAGGTTGTGCACTACACAAATCCCAGGGATACCCTACCTTTTATTATTTCATTTAATCCTCACAAACACACTTTTAGGTAGGTAGTATCCAGCCACCCATTTTACACAACAGGAAACTGAACCTTAAAGACTTAAGAAGGTTGCCCCAGTTCCCCAGCTTACTGCAGTGAAGCTGGGATTTGAACTCAGACTCCACATCCAGCATCCTACTGGCTCCCAAGGAATGAGTAAAGTGGGGGTTTTGTTTGCTTTTAGTGGCAATGAGAGGGAGTGTGTGAATCTTTCCTACAATAGCCCCCATCTTTTCCTCCTTTCCTACCAGGATCTGGAAGTTGTTTGGAAAGTGGAAAATCCCTGCTCTGTATAAGATGTTTGGGTCAAGATGCTCTGGGCCGTACGTTTCTGCTGTGTTTACAGGCAGCGAGAGGGGATCTGAGGTGAATACTAGATTTGGCTCTCAGGCTCCCGGTCTGAGGGTAGAGGAAATTCATTTTCAGTACAAACTAGAAACGTCAATTGTATTAGGAGCCCATTTGGCACGCGTTCCCTCATTCTTCGAGCAGACTAGCAATACTCTGCCCCTTCACGTCTGGCCTCTCCACCGGTTGCCAAACAGAGCTGCTCGAGTCGTCTGATAAATTTACATTTTCCTCTCCTTTAAATACAAACTGGCCATGAAAGTTACTTGGCAGGCCTCAGGCAGACTGCATTTCAGTTTGATAACATGACCACGGCCAGAATATTATTTGGCTCAGCAGTTTGGGTAACTGTTAGCAACAGTTTTATGTAAGGGAGTGAGAGGGAAGTTGATCAGCCTGTGAGAGGCCGTGGTAATCTCTGGTTCAGGCACCAGCTTCTGCTTCCCTGGCGGCCAAAGATGAGGATAACTTTCACGGATGGACACAGCATAAGTGACCAAGGATTTTCTGAGAGAGGTCACGGGACTCAGCCTGTCCACAGTTTGGGGGAGAGGAGGCCTGGGTTCTGACTCAGCTGATGCCACCTGTGTCACCTTAGGTGGCCGAGTAACCTCTCTGTGTTAAACTTGAAGTTCGTTGGCTTTGAAGTTCCTTGCCCCCCCTTGCTCATGCCCTCAGTTCACCTGTCATTTCCTGAGTACCTACTAGGTGCCTGGCCCTGTCCGAAGTGCTGAAGGCACAGGGAAGCCTGAAGATGCAGTGAAGGGTTCCACAGCCCAGTGTGAAACTGTGAAATGAAGCAGACATCACAACTGGGGTGTGCTCAAGGGTGGGAGGAGGGATGCAAGGAGCCCACAGAGGAAGGACACTGAGCATCGGTTCCCAGGGGAAGAGAAGCCTGGAATGACATGTGAAGGATGATGAGAAGCTGGGAATCTGGAAAAGGTGAGAGGAGAGATGATTCAGGTGGGGGATGCAGAGAGGAAAGGTAGGTCCTACTGGTGATGGGGGAGCAGTGGTCTTGATGGCCACGCTAAGAAGTTGAGACTTTTTTTTCCTAATGGGGGTCTCTGGTTCAGGAAGGGCTTTAAGCAGAGGGAGTGTCACAATCACTCGAATCACTCTGGCTGGAATGTGCAGATAGTGCAGGAGCAGCACATAACAGATGCAGAGAAATGATGAAGAAGCTGCCTGGTGGCCCATGAGACAGACGATGGTGGCCTGAGTTAGGATGGCAGGATTGGGTGCAAAGGACGACAGTTTCAGGAGACGTTCTGGAGGGGAACTAGGTAGGACATGGTGATCACTTGGGTGCAGGGAGAGGGAGAAAGAGAGTGTGAGGATGGAGGGTTGGCAGTGTCTGGGATTTGCGGGCTAATACTACATAATGAAGATTAACGAGGTCTTACTAACGGTGAAACCTGCCCTGAGGCCCAGCTGACTGAAGTCTGGCCTCACATGGCTCGTGGTCCTTGTACACCTGAGATCCACAGGGCTCAGGTTATCAACTTTCAACAGTGGCTTCTATTAAGATGGAGTTCCTTGTGGAATTAAAGTGTTTTTAGAGCTGGTTGGCTTCATATTCTCCTTTCCTATCCTTGATTTCTGATCTATCTTTTTGGTGGCAAGGGGCATGTGTAGGGATTAAGGACAGAACTCCTTCAGCAGAGCCAGGTAGAAGGACTGGGCTTTCTCAGTTACATGTGGATTGAGATAAAATTCACACCCTACCCACTCCTTTTGACCACTCTTTCTTCTATGGATTCCTCAAAACTCTACTTCTCATCTAAATAAGGTCCCCCTTTCTCTTCATGCTTCAGGAATCAACAGATGTCTAAAGATAGTGGTAGTCCTGTAATTTTAAATACTTCCAGGACAACACAGGTGGTGATGGCCAAAAAACTGACACAGAAGCCTTTCTGATGTTATCAGAGTAACTTCACTTTATTCAACTTCATACATTGGGATTTCACCTATGATTTCTTTTGTAAGGGTTCCAATGCTAAAATTAAAAGTATCAAAGCTAAGAATCTCTGAACAAATAAAATACAGTGTTATCGGGATAAGAAAGAGACTCAGAAAGAATACCAAGGAAGACAGAGCCCAGTTTCTTAATGTCTGCACTGGTGATAATTGCCATTGTACATTTTGGGGCTATCCCTGGTTCTTAAAGAATAGGTGAAATAGCAGCTCAATTCACAATCGCCAAGATGTGGAATCAACCCATGTAACCATCAACACATGAATGGATTAATGAACTATGGTACATGTATACCATGGAATACTATTCAGCCATAAAAAAGATGGAGACCTTACATCTTTTGTGTTTACCTAGAGTTGAGAAACATTCTTCCTAGTAAAG
The DNA here is from genome assembly GCA_963574355.1 of Loris lydekkerianus. Taxonomy (NCBI): domain Eukaryota; kingdom Metazoa; phylum Chordata; class Mammalia; order Primates; family Lorisidae; genus Loris; species Loris lydekkerianus. The sequence continues at coordinate 10,945 of CAUYPK010037728.1, read as the reverse complement.
TATCACAAAAAAGGGAAAGCAAGTATCCGATGTGCTCTCAATACTAATAGGAGAACAGTAGATAAACAACTTTATTCCCACAGGAAAGAAAAATACAATTCAAGTCAAGTGGAGGAGGAGGGTGGGATAGGTAAGCCCTCACCTAATGAGCACAACATAAGGGTCTACAGCACACCCCATTGGTGAAAAGATTCACTACAATCTGAATTTGTACAACCTAACAAATATAAACTCAGTGACCTAATTGTTTGTACCCTAAAATTAATCTGAAATTAAGAAAAAATTTGATAAACAGAGAGGAAACAGACTGCAGTAACAGGCAGCTTACCTGGGAGACATCACTGTCTTCGCACTTGATCCTGCACTCGCTGTTGAACTGGAAGCCATTCGTGCACTGGTAGAGCCCGTGGAATTTGGGTGGAGGTGGGGCGCAGGTCACAGGAATGCATGCTCCCTCCTGCCAGCTGCCATCTTGGGTACACTGGGTCTTAAAGGCCCGTCTTCAAGGCAGAGATGAGAGGAGACATCTTGAGGACCACAGGGCTAGACCCACGCCCTTCCCAAACACCACCAGCCAGCCCCCACTTGCATTTCCTGTTCTCGATTATTAACTTGTTCTTTTGGGTGGGTGGGGGGATTAAGGAGAATTCATTAGAACTCCTTCAGCAAGAGCAGGCAGCAACATTAGGCTTTCTATCAGTTACATGTGAATTGAGATAAATTCATGCCCTTCCAGCCCCTAGTCTCTTTCATCCTTCAAAGTGCTATCTCTGATGGAGGCTGGCACCACGATGTTGTCAACACCCACCGTTTATAGGACTGATACTATCCACAAGGCACTTTGATTTCCATGCACATCCTCATTTATTCTATACAACAACCCTATGTGGTCATTATTATTGTCATAGCCAGGTTATCGCTGAAAAGTGGAAGATCAGAGAAGTGAAGCCATTTGCCTGGGATCACACAGCCAGTAGCAGCCAAGCTAAAACCTAAAGTTAGTTCTGTTCAACCCACACATAATAGTATTAACAACATCCTTCTGGGTTTTCACAGAACAGAACAGGATAAACAGTGGGCATTGCCTCCATCAGAGACCAGACCCCACGAGTCTGCATTTCTGACCCCACTTACTTCTTTGACTTCCGGGAGGATCCAGGCACGTGGTACCCAGGTTTGCACTTGTACTTGCAGAAGGAGCCCACCTTGTGCTTGTTCTCTCGGCACCGGGCAGTCTGCAGGTCTGCGTTGGGCACAGGAGGTGGAGCGAGGCACATGAGCTCACAGAGGGCCTCCGGGAAGGACCACAGTCCATCCTCCATGCAGGTGAGCTGGCTGTTGTTGCCTGGGGAATATGGGCAGCAGGGTTAGCAGACGGAGGAGGCTTTGACAGCTGGGTGGATATATAGGCTGCCTAGACTTCAGGTGACTTGAAGAATCAGAGGATCCTTCATGTGGAATTCCAACCCCCTCCACTTGCAACTGAGGAGCCTGGGGCGATGAAAACAGTTGACAAAAGGAAGAAGGGACCTCAATTGGGAGAGTTAATTACCCCTGCGTCTGCATTGAATTAAAATTCAAGGCTTCTACATGGATGGAGCTGGAACATATTCTTCTTAGTAAAGTATCTCAAGAATGGAAGAAAAAGTATCCAATGTACTCAGCCCTACTATGAAACTAATTCATGGCTTTCACATGAAAGCTATAACCTGTTATAACCTAACAATAGGGGGAAGCAGGAAAGGGGGGAAGGGAGGGAGGAGGTGGGTGGAGGGAAGGAGATTGGTGGGATTACACCTGTGGTGCATCTTACAAGGGTATATATGAAACTTAGTAAATGTAGAATGTAAATGTCTTAACAAATAACTAAGAAAATGCCAGGAAGGCTATGTTAACCAGTGTGATAAAAATGTGTCATACGGTCTATAAAACCAGTGTGTGGTGCCCCATGATCGCATTAATATACACAGCTATGATTGAATATTAATTTAAAAAAAAAAGAAGCAAGCAATAGCTGGTTTGCAAATGCAGAAGGGAAAGTTGGCTGTAGAAAGGGTTCTTTTAATACCTGGTGTTCTGCTGGAACAGCACATTCTTCTCCTTGGCAACCAGCACGGTAATGCCTTTCTTTGCCTGTTGATTCAGAGACAAGAGTTTCCCAACGCAACCAGGTAGCTGTCATAACTTCCGTTCAAGATCACTGCTGTATCTAGTCTTAGGCCATTTTCTGTTTCTCATCATAGAATACCTGCAACTGAGTAATTTATAAAGAAAAGGAATTTATTTCTTATAGTTATGAAGTCTGAGAAGTCTATCCAAGGTCAAGAGCTATATCTGGTGAGGGCCTTCTTGCTGGTGGGGATGTAAATAAGATTTTATTTTAACCTCTTTTGACACTTAGTATACTCCATTTACTTGAAATATTTGAAATATTTTTGTACTTATCATCTTCATTGTGTAAATTCTTTGTGGTCTAAAATTATTTTTTTTTAATTGGCATTACTCTTTTCACCTAGGATAGCATAATGTATTCAGTAGAAACTCAGTAAATAGTTCTTAAACTATGCTTAATTATGAGTGAGCTGGTATCTGGTCTCAGAGAGCTCCAACCAGTCTTTTCCAAGTCTTCAGGTATTTTCGAAAGCTTTATCCTATTATCTGAGTTTAGTAAATAATCTGTGTCCTGTGGCAGTATATAGGTCAAAGGAAAAACTATCACATCATTTTTAATTTTCTTGATGCTAAGCACAAGTTTATTTCAGAATAATACATTCTGCTCCTTCCTAATTATCTCTGCATAAATATCTATTCCCTTCCTATCGCTATTCTTTTCTCTGTCTCTTTGCGTTTTCCCTTTGTCTGTGCGTCTGCTATGGCAATCACAGCTGTGTCCACCAACCTGTTTTCCAGAGTCCCTTCTCTTCAACAATTCAACCTTCCTCCAAGTTTGTGCAAAGTCCAAGGGAAGCATTTACAAACGCAACTGTATTAAGTAAATTATTCTATAAGTTTTAATAATGTAACTGACAAGTGTATTAATATCAAGTGGAGTCAAGTTGCTTACCCTAGCATTATCCTAGATATATAAAAGTAAATGTTGTAAGTGTGGGAACATGTCACTTAATAAAGGTGGACTGGGCACTATGAGAAACACCTGCAGGTTAGAATGTGTCTGTTTCCTCACAGCTTCACCTCACGATGTCTGGAGAACTCAGCTGCCTGCCGTGATCATCGACACTTACAATCCTTTAATATACTGACAATAAAACAGTATATTAAAGACGGAATGCTGTGCTCGGCTGGACCAAAGCTCGTCTCGTTGTACATCCTGGGTCCACAGGAGCTGAGTCTCAGCAGGGAGAGAAAGGAGGCCATTCACCGACCTGTGCAGAGGGTTGGTGGCCACGGTGGAAACAGGGTGGCTGAAACCAAAGTAGCAGCTCAGGGCTCCAAAGACAGAGGACGTCAAAGAATGGTAAGTGGTGTGTGAGAGGTGGATGACACAGATCCTTTGCAAGTGCTGAATTGTCCCTGATGATAGGATCTGGATTCTGCTATCAGACAGATCAGGCCAGCAAATTCATTGCCTAGACAATGCACTCTGAACAGGGCCTATTTCTCTGTCTGTTACACAAGAGAGCCTGCCATTAAGAAATCATTATTATTTGTTGCCAAGGGGGAAATCCAACTCTTGGGAGGGAACAGGGGGCCTTGAATGCAGAGTCTCAGAAATGCAGACTCCAGCTCATGGGCACTGGAAAAAAACTTAGTGCTGAAATGCTTGATTTTCAGAGAGAAAATCTGAAGCTCAGTATGTTGGTGTTGGACTTGTCAAAAGGCACAGCTAACAAACCCACAGGGCAGGCCTTTCAATAACAGCCCTCAGGTAGTCAGTGTGTGCCTCCCCTGAGCCCAGCTGTCTGCCCACTCCCTCCAGGACTGCAACCCCAGCACCCCACCATCACCCAGTGCCTGTCTGACAATCCAGGCCCGGCCTCAAAAGGCAGAGAACATCACCAGCAGCTAAGACTCATCCTGGCTCTCCTCCCTGAGTGCAGGGCGTCCAGGCTGTATCCAGGGAGCAGCTTTACCTACAATACTGCGGGAACACCAGGGTGGCGCTCAGGGTTTGGGGAACACAGTAGGCTGCCCTGGCAGGAACTAACAGCAGCAACTGGCTGTCTGTCTTCCAAGTGGCCTTTTCCCCTAGAGAAAGGGAAAGTTGGTCTGAGGGCAGAAATCACCCACCCAGACTATCAGCTCTTCTTCTCACAGTCTGCAACATGGTCCTCAAGCTGGGTTCTGATAACCACATCCCTGAAACAGGAAATGCCCTCGGCTTTCTTCTTACTGCTTAGATTCAAGAAACAGAATGAGAGGCCTAGTAGATCTAGGCATCCCTACCGATGCCTGTGTGTTTGCACTGTCTGTGTGAACTGCTGATTCTAACCACTGGTCCAAGGGTAATCCCCCAGTCATCGCGCCCAGAAAGTCACACAGGGAGCCCCCCTGTGCTGAGTGCCAGGCTCCAGGAGGACCGAGCACGTCTACGGACAGAGCAGGGCGTCTGACACTTCTACATAAGTACAAAGATTTACTTTAGGTAGAGGCCTCAGGAATTCAGAGTTTGGGAATAATTAATGTCCTTAAATATGACATCGGAGAAATGCTCTTATGATCTGAGAAAGACAACGTGTGTAATGATCCGTCCCTCTCTACATTCTCACCAAAAACGGTGTGTCGGTATTCATCAGAATAGAATTTTTAAATGTTTCTCTATTTTGTTAATGGAACAACTATATTATGCTATGGTTTTCTGTCTTTCTGAAGATTATACACGGGGGAGTTTAATGGAACCAACTGTGACCAACAGGAAAGGGAAGAGGTGAAGGTTAGAGTGAGAAAGGAGACTGGGTCGCAGGTCTAAATGGCCTGTACAGGCAACACTAGTGAATGGCAGGACTGAAATTACCAAAAGTCTTCTTTGACACACTTGGGCATCGCTTTGTACTCTGTGTGCTACATTATAATAAAAAATATATATATTTTTAAAATGTCAACATAAGGAAATGTTGGTGTGATGTCCAAACCGTATGAACAAAAATGCATAGCATAGAAGAACTGGAGAAATAGTCACATCTCCTTTGATACTTGTGTGTAAAACATTCAGACAGCTAGACATGAGTATATGAAAATAATATTTGCATTTGGTCGCTCTTTATTGTATCTATTTCAATATCAGAAAAGTCTACAAACATCTGCTGCAAATTCTTCCTAAAATTAAAAAAAAAAAAATTATGTGATGGTCCAGAAAATTAAAAGGAAAATAAATACATGTGATTTCTTTAGGAATAAATTCTCATGTACTTTTAAAAAATTGGGGGGTGGGGTGGGGTGGCTGTATTACTTTGAATAATGTTTGTATTTAATGTTTTAATATTTGTACTTTACAAATGATAATTTTTTTTGCCCTGATCACCAGAATCCCTTAAGTAGAATAAGGTAAACATTTTTATTTATTTATTTATTTTTGCAGTTTTTGGCCAGAGCTGAGTTTGAACCCGCCACCTCCGACATATGGGGCTGGCGCCCTACTCCTTTGAGCCACAGGCGCTGCCCAAGGTAAACATTTATTTAGCAGGGACTTAGAAGACTAAGAGTAGAGTATTTCTAAAGATTCTAACTTATCTTTTGATAGATTTAATTTAGAATTACAGTAATGGATTAAATAATGTCCCTTCAAAACTGCCTGCCCATTGAGACCTTTAGAATGGAAACTTGTTTGGAAATAGGGTCTTTGCATAGGTAATTAAGGATCAAGATGAGATCATACTGGACTAGGGTGGGCCCTAACTCCACTGAGAGTGTCCTTGTAGAGACAGAAAAGGACACACAGACCAGGAACAAGGCCACATGTGGGGGTGATGCTGCCACAAGCCAAGGAATGCTAGGTGCTACCACGAGCTGGAAGAGGGGGGAAAGGGTTCCTCTCCAGAGCCTACAGAGGGAGTATGGCTCCATCACCTTGATTTCTGGCCTCCAGACCCATGAAAGAATAACTTCCTGTTGATTTTAGTAATAGTTGTTGATAGTGTTGATAGTAATTTACGTCAGCTACAGGAAACTAATGCAAGTGAGCAGGATAAATTTATACTCTTCACTATTAGATCTCAACTTATCATGTTACCTAATCTGTTATCAACAATGTGTAATAATTTGGATCAAGGATCAATTCTTCTCCCCATAACCTTTAATTTGGGGAAAAGTTACTACTAAGATATATAGGAGAATCTCTTTATTCACCTCTATTTCTTTATATTTCCTCTCCTTTGAATAAGCGTACTTTTAATGTTAAAGTTATTTTGTAATTAAGGTTTAATTTTTCCAAATTTAAGACTCTGTGAATTAACATTTTTCAAAATATGTTTGTTAATTTCAACTTAGCCTTTGCATTTTACAAGATGCGATTCATTGACTCCCTGTCTTTATTTTCATTTATGTAAGTGGCATTTTATTTTCTCTTGAAAACCAGCCAAGAATAAAGAACAAATTCACCCCTATGTTTGCCATAGGCAAGGTGATCTCAGCTGTTGCACCTGAGAGACTTTTCTAATTCTCCCTAATGTTTCCTGTTGTGTATGAAATGGCTCACTCCCACCTTGCCATTCCTGCATTCTTTCCCTACCCAGGGACCAGCAGAGGCCAAGTGTCCATAAGGCTTCCCCAGGACCTCCTGCACCGCCAGAGTGTCAAGGCCAGGGGGCTGGTATCACTTGCCCTCCATCAGTTCTTGTTCCTAGCAATCATGTTATTCTTTTAGCCTTTTAGGTTGTCATTCAAGGGTATGTCACATTTATGGCCACTTCAATGGTCCTGAGCCATAGTATAAAAGTCTTTTAAAAGAATATCAACCCCCACAAAAGAAGATCCCTTAAAATATCATAAAGCTTGTTATAATAATTTTCTGCCAACAAAGCCTACAGACAAGATTAAAAATCCCATGAAAATTAAAACCAAAGTGATGCTTCTTACCAATTATCAGAGATTGGTGAAAACAACAGAGATATATACATGCATAGATGGATCAGGAGGCAAAGCCAGAAAAATGCTTTGTTCTTTAAAACAAAAACGTGAAAATTGTGAGAAGGAGCTCATGTGATTACTCTCATATGCATCTAAAACAGAATAACTTTTCAATTGTAATTTATTTAACTATATGAACAGAGGGAGCACCAACATCTTCCAGAGAGTGAGCTTCTAAATGAATGTGTTGACAGGGGCAAGGCTGAAGGAAGCCTTAGGGAACAGCAGTCCCTCCTTGGACTTCTGGAACATGCTGTGTAGAACAGAGAGGACAGGACACTGTACAGAGCAGATGCTCCCTTCTGCACCATCTCTGAAACATCTGAAGATCCATTTTATGAGTAGAAACAACAGCTGTCCCCTGTGCCATGAAATGTCAAAGGAAATGCCCGGAAAGATGAAATTCCAGCAGACTACAACGGCATCCCATTGGTCCTGTTACCTGGCATAAAATACATGTTTAATCAATTGGTTTTCTTTCTTTTCTTCTATGACCTGTTAGCAATGTAAATTATTACAGTGCTTGAGGATGCGTGAGAGCTCTGAATTACAGACAGCAGAAGTTTGAGCTAAACTGAATTCCTTAAGATTCTTCCTAATTTGACCTCTTCTTGCAACTTATTTCTCTTCCAGCCTCCGGCCTCCTCACTCCAGAAAATTGGGAGCAGTTGCAGGGTAGGAAGCACAAGGCTAAGCATCAGGTCAGAGAAGTTAACCGAACGCCATTCTCATCTTTAAGGAAATAGCAAGACTTATAATAAGTGCAATAATGGTCACATATACATGATCACAGGACACCTAACCTAGTCTTGGAGTCATAGGAGTCATTCAAGAAAACCATGGAGGGCGGCATATGAAAGATAGCTAAGGGTTTCAGCAGTGCGGCCATGTGAACAAGCATTCTTTATAGAGGAAACAGCCTGTGCAAATTCTTGGCAGTCAGAAGTTCCTTATAAACATTACAAACATTCTTTAGTTTATCCACAGTTTAATTGTCCGTGGTGTCTAAGCACCAATTATTGTGGGTGAATGTGTAATGAGTTCTCCATACGAGCCCACCCCCCAAGTTCTCCTAAGTCTCACAAGTTTCCTATGCCAAAACCACTTGCAGCCAAGTAAGAAGCAAGCCTACAAACGCTGCGACTGGATGACCTGTGTGTCACTTTGTGAACCGCTATGCCCCAAGCACAGTATTGTTCCCCAGACTATAATGCTTGGCCCCATGCAGCTCTGTTAATTGTTTTGTTTCCCTAACCATCCAAATTGTTCTCATTCTTCATTAGACCAAAAACCTGTGATATCCATGGAAGACCAGTCCTGAAAGCCAACTCAGCTTGGAGCAGTTGTTTCTCTTCTATAACCTTTTCTATGTCATACAATTCAGCTTCATTGGCCTCCCTGACAGTATCCTCATTCGAAACACAAAAGTAAAGCAGAAACAAGGCTGTCAACAACGGTGGCCTGACCCCGTCATGCATCATCCCTTGGCCTCGTTCCTGAGTTTTCTAGTCATCCTCGTGCTACTAGAAAAAATATTTGGGATGATAACTTGGCAAAATATGGCCCTTCTTTGGCTGAATAGGTGTGTGTGATATACAAACGTGTTCAGAAAAGTAGCCAGGACTAATTTCAAGCAGTGAATCAGCTCCGTAAATGCCAGCTAAGGGGGAGGACGAGCTTGGGGTTGTCCCAGAGATGAGTTCAACTCTTGACACTTTCTTTTGACTTAGAATGTCATGCTTCACAAATATTTCACTCTTCTTGGCATTCGGTTGTGGCCTCCGTCAAGTGGTGTTAATGGTTTCCTGGGCCCCATTCTCTACTTGTGTGTACTATCTTAATTCTAGGAAATTAGGTTTCATTGATTTTTTGACAGCTGTTTAATTTAGAGAAAGAAAGGAGATATATGTACATTAAAAAAATACAACTTTTTCTGGTTAGCAAAACTACTTAATTGAAATTAGGGTATGAAGTACAAATATTATCCATGTAAGTTTATTCTGATTATCAGGATTTGGTGCTGAAATATGCCCACACTTTTACCTATCAATGGTGGTATAATTATATACCCCAAAATAGAAAATACCCTGTTAAAATGCTAAAAGTCTTGCCAGGAAATATCAGCATCCTTTGACGTAATTTTTAAAATAAATTTTTTTCCTTAGGGATAAAGACACACAAACTCAGATCAGTAGATCTGTTTTTTTCTTCTAGTAAAAAATAAATTCTGATTTTATTTTTATTTTACTTCTAGTAAAAAAAAATCCTGATTTTAATTACCCTTATATGATGCCTAAATTTTAAAAAGTAAAAAGAAAAAAATTAAGAAAATGAAAATATGTGGCAATGTTTTCCTTCAGAAGAGCCCAAAGACATCTATAAATACTCCTTCCACCATTTCTGATTTTCTAATTTAAAATGTTGCATCATGCAAGAATATAAGCAATTGTTTCTTATAAAATTATTTCCCATACAGAATTTGGTATCAGCTTTAATAAGTGATTTCCTACCATTTCTGAATCATTTGGAGAATAGTTAGGATTCTGTGCATAACTGAAGGACCTAAATTACTTTAACTCCTGATTCATCCCTGCCCCTATCCTGTTTTTATAAGTAGCTCCATTTTCTTCTCAAGTTCCAATGTGAGTAGAGAGCAAGCTTATTCATAAATAACCTTCAACCTGTATTTCTATTTACTCTCCAAGAGAGAGCTTTGCATTTTTCCTTTTGCTAAATTTCTTTTAAGTTATCAGCCATAGGGTTATGCCAGGTAAATATACAGGCTCTCAAAGACGAAAAGAAATTTCAAGATTGACTAGTTCAACCTTTTAACAAATGCAAGTATCTTCACTATTTGCTCTATGTGATAATTATTCCTAAAATCTCATTCTTCTTTGAAGCACCTTAACTCTTTTATTCTGCTCTGGAATAATTCTGTATTTGGGAAACGTTCTCTGTTTCCTACTCAGGTATCAATAAATACCATGGGCATGACTAACACGGAGTATCGTGCCATGTCCTGTATGTTTGCTGTGTGTACCCCGTCTCTTTCCAGTTTATTTGTGTGGATTTGTTAGTAAAGGGAACACAGCTTAGTCTCAATAATCAATGGTAATGTAAGAAGAGGCTGAGATGGGTGAATGCCATCTTCAAACCTTATTTGAGGCAAGAGTTTGAAGCTTCTCTTCAGCAGATATTTTACCCTATTTCCCAACAGGAGCAAAATTAATTTGGTTTTAGTCTCATCTGCTTCTACCAGGCAGCCAGGAGTACATGTAGGTGAAGGCTCAGTGCAGTGGCTGGCCCATGAGCCTGTGCCCAGAGGCAATGTTTGCTGGGCTCACCTGCTCCCAGCTTCCTGGCCTGCTGGGCTCCATCCACTTTCTTTTTCAGAGAAGTCAGCTGATAATGTTAACCAGGCAGCCCTCTGCACCCTGATCTAGCTGTTTTCGTTTACATTCTCAGCTTTCTCCTTAAGTTACCTTCACCTTCTCTTTCAAGAATGGCCCAATCCCCCTCCTTGGTTGCAAATGGGTTACAGCATTCATGTGGAAACCCTAAATTAGTTTCATAGTAGGGGTGAGTACATTGGATGCTTTTTCTTCCATTCTTGGGATACTTTACTAAGAAGAATATGTTCCAGCTCCATCTATGTAAACACAAAGGAGGTAAAGTCTCCATCTTTCTTTAAGGCTGCATAATTGGTGAGAATACACTTGTGGTGCATCTTACAATGGTATATGTGAAACTTAGTAAATGTAGAATGTAAATGTCTCAACACAATGACTGTGAAATTGCCAGGAAGGCTATGTTAACCAGTATGATATAAACGTGTCAACCGGTCTGTGAAACTAATGTATGA
>CAUYPK010037727.1:0-24736 GCA_963574355.1 Loris lydekkerianus | reverse complement strand
TGGTTCAATTTGAATTCGTAGAGAAAAAGTGGCCGAAAATCGCTTAATGACATCATATAGTAATAGGCTGAAAAGAATAAAAAAAATTAAAAGTAGAAAAAAATGAACAGCATCAATGTCTAGAGTACAAAATTCTCCATCAATCAGTATATACCATGACACAGTAGAATAAATATTTATTGAGATATGGAGCTACAAAAACACATGACATTAAAATGAACAAAACTTTTGAAACAACCTAATATATCCTTAAACTTTTATCATTAACTGCACAACTTCCATAATCTCAATTTTAAACAACGTAACTTTTCTAGCTGATGTTATTCTCTTAGCTCATTTCCTGTACTCAATTACAACAGTCTCTAAACCCCACAAACACCTTCATGCTATTGATCCTGTAAATTTTCACTGTTTTTTCTTGCAGCCTCACTTCCTTCTCCCATTATCCAGATTAGATTTCAAGGTTATTCGCCCCAACTTCTTTGCCTTGCTCTTGTTTCATTAAACTCCCTTGGATAAGTCAATATTCCATCTACTCTCTGCCCACAGGGATGAACATACCTAGAGAAAAATCCACTGACAACATCAGTGTAGATAGATGTGTGATCATTAATATTATGGGGATGAACACTGCCTAGCAGTTATATTTCCCCAGTTCATTTCCCATTCCACTCACCCAGGTGACAATTTCTTACCTTCTCTCGCTTCAACTCTTAGCACTTCCTTCTCCATCCACCATAAGAACCCCTCTGCACATGCCCCACACCCTGCATCTGTGCACCTGCACTCCACCTCTCTTCTTGCCCTGTGGTGGATCCATCCCTGTTCATGAAGGACAACTCCTTCAAATCCCCACAAGATCCCACCTGCTCTAACCTACTCAAGTCCAGTAATTGTCCTCTCTCCTGTCTCCTCAATTGATCCCTTTCTTTTATTTCTTTATTCTCTGACAAAAATGCTTTGCATCCTATTTGTTTCTCCATCTTCTCTTTAACCTGAGGGGGAAAAAAATACCAAAACAAAACAAAAACACTCTTTGAAAGAGCTATTTGTACTTAAATATTTCTAATTTAGCTCTTCTTGCTCTCTGTTAAAGCTATGCTAATCAAATTTTTGTTCCCACTTTTCCCTGAAATTTGCTCTTATCAAGCCCATGGGTAACTTCCACATTGCTAAATCCAGTCATCAATTCTCAGGCTTCATCGTCCTTGAACTGTTAGCAGCACTTGACAGTTGTCACTCCCTCCTTCTTAAACACTCTTTTTATCTGACTTCCAGAACATGTTGCTGTCCTGGTTTTCCCCCTTGTGATAGCTATGACAGAATAAAAGAGAACTGGTTGAACTGGAATTGTACAGGTCTCTCAGTCATTAAAAGGCTGGTGCAGAGAGACAAATGAACAAGAGAAGACTGAAGAGGTTCACCGGGGATTGAAAAAGAGTGAGAATTGACAGGTGCATGATGCAATAGGAAGTCAATGACCCTGGTGAAATAATCCAGGAGGGCACACAGATACAGACCTTCAGTACATCAGGTCCTAAAGATCAGGGACCTGGATAGAAAGCCAAGGGATGCAGGAATGACAGGGCAGGGTAAAGATGAGGGGAACAACATCAGAAATCCCAACCTACACTGGCTAACCAGATTGTACTAATAATAATACCACACATACATGTACTACCTAACTTTATCTTTTCACAGTATGCCTGGGCAACACAGCCATCTTTATACCAAGTGTATGGATAAAGAAACTGAAGCTCATAGAGATGGAAACAATTGCCTAAGATTATACTAAGAGTTTTAACAGAGTTGAGACTAGAACCCAGTCCAGGAAAACCAAGAAGCTGTGCCCAGGCAGCAGCAATCATGGCCCTAACACAGAAATCCTGGGCCATAGAATCAGAAACATCATATGGCTAGAGACTGGGGCCAGGTGTGGGAGGCGCAGGCCTGGGTGGGAAGGAGTGGCAGGCGCTGATGAGGCAGTGTCCACAGAGGGGCTCTCCATGAGAGCCAGAAGTGCCATGGGGTGGATGAAGTGAGCTGAGCACAGGAGGAGGTAGCAGGTGGGTGGGTCCTCCTAGCTGAGGCCATAGTGTGGAAGTAGCTCAGTAAACACTGACAATCATGGCAGACCATAAATGAACTCATTGTTCTCTGTGGGAGATCTGACATTTACCTCTTGGACTCCTTTGGTCTCCAGCCAAAGGAAGAGGCAACTATTTAATTGCCATTGGAAGTTGAGTGAGAGCTGAGAAGAGTGGATTTTTTTCACCATATCTAACTAGATCATCATCTGAACAATTTTAAACAGTGCAGGGAGAATGCACAATCCTTAAGAAGCAGATGAATCAACAAACTATTTCATTGACATGCCATTTGCAGCTTCTTGTTGGAGCAGGATTTTTGAAATGTCAAGCGTGACTAGTATATTGAATAAACAGGACCCACAGCAGCACCCCCTTCACATATGTCCAGTGGAGGTAACTTTCCCTGGTTGAACATTTGGTGCATCCCAGGACTTTTCTAGATACTCTCAAGTGTCGGTGTCAGGACAAGGACATCCTATGGTCCATTTAGCAACAAATAAGGGTGGAATTCAGTAATCAGAATATGTTACATGGCCAGAAAGCAGAACTGATTCAGCACCAAACCTCCTCTACCCCCAAGGCTCAGGCTGCCCCCACTGTGGACCGCTCATTCTCTGCACTCTCCTTCCTCCCTCCTGGTACCCTCCTCACAGCTTGCTAGCCAGTTTCTGGGTTGGACTAAGAGCTAGGAGAAGAGAGACATAGTTAGCAGCTACCGTTTGATACAGCAACCCCAATCGTAAGTATTTACCCAAAGGAAAAAACGACATTTTACAAAAAAAGACATCTGTGCTCAAATATTTATAGCCACATAATTCACAATTGCAATGATGTAGAAACCACCCAGTGCCCATCAAGACACGAGTGGATTAGTCAGATGTGGTACATGTACACCAAGGAGTACTACTCAGCCATAAAAAAAAAATGGTGATCTGGCATCTTTTGTAACAAACTGGATGAAACTGGAGACCATTCTTCTAAGTGAAGAATCATAAGAATGGAACAACAAACACCACATGTACTCAGTACATGGATCAATACAAAAGTTTTAAGACAGACTATCTTATGGTCCATTATTTCATTTCCAAGAAACATAATCAACAGCATCCTTTTTGATTCACCCATGCAAGTTTCAACTTGCTCGACTTATCTGTGTTGCTGAGAGGGCTTCATTTGTTTCTGTCTGTGCATATTTTACGTTTCTTGATTTTTGTGTATCTCTAAATTTTAGTAATGCCTCACATACTAAATTAGAGCTAGCTAATCAACACTTATATGCATATCTGGAAGTAAAATTCAAGTAGGTGGGAAGGGGGAGGGAGTTGGATAAATTCACACCTAACTGGTACAATGCACACATTCTGGGTGAAGGGCACACATAATTCTGACTTAAAATGTGCAAAAGCAAATTATGTAACCAAAACATGTGACGTTTCCCTCCGTAATATTCTAAAATTTAAAAAAAAATTAACTTAAAAGAAAAAGGAAATTGTCATTCTTGAACTTGTCTTTGGGTTTTCTGGGCCTGGAAAGTGTTATCAATGAGTCTTTCTCTCATGGGCACTTGTGCTGGCATCCTGTAGGGTCTATGCTGGGCCCCTCCCCTGCCATTCTCAGTCCTGGACAGATGCATTCTGTTGTAGATGCTCAAAGGCAGGGTGATCAATCATCCCAGATTGTCCAGAAATATCTCCATTTTAGCAGTGAAAGTTCCCTATCCATGAAGCCTCTCAGTTCTGGACAAACCAGAATGGCCCATCAACCATTCCTTGTCAGGGGCTCCCTCTGAGATTCTAGAAGCCCTTAACTGTCTGGTATTAACTCCAACTCTGGCTTCTGGCTCTTCACTCTTCTAGTGCCCTATCAGATAAATCTATGAAAAACTCACATTGATTCACTTGACCAAGAGCCTCTCGTATTTGGTCCATGGAAAACATCCCTCTGACCTTTGACATCTGGAAATGTAAGCGCTGTATCCTGCCTCATTCAGCATTTGCAGAGGTCATCTCCACAAGCACAGGGAAAGCAGCTCCCTGGCTCTCTCCCTTCTTCCTGGAGAGAATCAGTAAGGAGACCTGGGCCTATGTGAACGGATCCCTTCCCATCACGTCTGAAAAGGTTCAGCATCAGCCAAGGTGCTTTGAGAGGCATCCAGTTTGGGCTTCTCAGGAAGATGCATATTCCTCATAGGTGTGGCCATGTCTGTTATAATACTCATGATGTCTGGTGAGCCCACAAATCACTCTAGCCACACAGTCACCTACCTTGGCCTATTTCTAGGCTGTGATAATAAATGCTTTATTGATTAATTTATCTTTTTTTTAAATTCATCTTTTAAAAAAACGAATAATTATGATAAAATTTAATTTAAACAAAATAATAAATTTCAATAAAATAATATTTTAAATAAAAAAATAAGGATATCACTTTAACCTCTTGGACTTTTTAAGGTGTAAGTTGAATACTACTTCTCTGAGAATTCTAGCTACAAGAAAGATGATTTGAAACTCTCCAACTGGATTCATAGAGGTCTCCCTTATTAAACTTGGGGTAAACTGGAGTAAAGAAATTGATCTTTCCAAAGAAATCATTTCAAAATTCTCTTCCACATCAAACCTTTTCACCCTGAAAGTGGTTGAGGGGATTCAAGTCATGGAATGTCAGCTTTGCATAGTTTGATCTGGATATGGAATAGCACATCAATTCTATCTCAGTGCCTCAGTCTCTGTCTTTAATTTTAACACTCTATTATACAAAATACAAAATAAAAACTCACACAGTAGGTGGCACCTGCAGAAATTTATGCAGAGTATGTGTGGCAGATTGTATTTTCCAAAAATGGCCATAGCAATATTTATGTTTCCACATACGTCCTAGAACCTTGATGTCTTTCCATCAAGCAGTGGAATCTATTCCCTTCCCTTTGAATATGGGACACCTCAGTGATTCGCTTCTAACAAATACAGTGTAGTTGAAGTGATGCTGCCTGACTTGCTAGATGAGGTAAAAGAAAGCAGTGTAACTTGTGGTTAGTTCTCTTTCTCCCTCTACCAGCTACATAATTTGTGGGACTCAATACAAAATGAAAATGAACAGAACCCTTTATACGTGAGTCTGGTATAATTTTGCCAGCCACAAACCCATGAAGCCATCCCTGCTGCCCCTGGAAAACCAGCCACCATGTTGAGAGGAAGCGCAGGCTACAGGGAAAAGCAATGTGTGATATTTCAGCTGACAGCTGGCAGCTGCTTAGTCAGCTTGGGCTGCTATTACAAAGTACAGTAAACTGGGCATTTCAAACAATAAGCATTTATTTCTCACAATTCTGGAGGTTGAAGGCCCAACATGGGATGCCAGCAAGGTCAGGTTCTGGTCAGGGCCTTCTTCCTGGTTTACAGCCAGCCATATTTTTGCTGTGTCCTCACATGATGAAAGAGGATGAGCTAACTCTCTGATCTATTCCTTTTTTTTTTTTTGGTCGAGACGGAGTTCTACTCCATGCCCTGAGCAGAGGGAAATGGTGTCCTAGCTCACTGCAACCTCAGACTCAGGCTATGAGTATCCTGCTGCTTCAGCCTCTGAAGCTGATGGGATTATAGGCACTCCCTGTGGTGCCTGGCTGGGTTTTTCAACTTTTTTTCATGAGTTGAGGCCTCACTCTCACTCAGACAAGCCTTGAACTCCTGAGCTCAAGCACTCCTCCTGTCTCAGCCTCCCACAGTGCTGGGATTACAGGTGTGAGCCATGGAACCTAGCCCTCTGACCTATTCTTATAAGGGCATTAATTCCATTCATGAATGACCCACCTTCATGACCTAATTACCTCCCAATGGGGATTAGATTTTGACATATGAATTTGTGGGAGACACAAACATTTAGTCCACAGCAACAGTCCTAGAAATACCCTCATCCAACAGCCAACATCACCTATTAGATACCACTGAGCGAGCATGAGCCTGAAGATGATTCCAGTCCCCAGCCTTAGGGTCTTCTGGCCTGATAGAAACAAACTGCCCTCACTGTGCCTTGTCCAAAAGAACCATGAGCATAATGGAAGGTTGTTTTGCACTGCTATAATTTTTAGTCATTTGTTACATAGCTAAGTAACTATAACAGCATGACTTACAGAGATAACTTACAAAAAATATACAACCTAGTCATACCTGCTTGCATGCTCTCCCCCTCTCTCTCTTTCTCTCTGCTATAGGAGCATCTGCCCATCAGCATGCCCCCCAGTAATACCTGAGTATCCCTCAGTGTTGCTCCAAGTCTCTGGACTACAATCATCACAACACTCTAGAAACAGAACCTCAAACCTCTGCTCTTACAGTCTTTTATTGCCTGAAGCAGCCACTGCCTTTGACACCTGTACCAGCATTAAACTTTAACTGTCCTCTGTGTAAGGTCCTGCAGCTCCCTTCACAGGATTTCAGCCTCAGAACATGAGGACCATAGAGACCACCCAACCCTGATCCTATAGGCAACCCCTTCAGTACACTCACCAATGAGACAAGTCCCCACTTTTTCAGAAATGAGGTTACCCTCCAGCAACCACACCCACTAAGTTGAACTGATGGAGTAGATTCAGAAGCTATGCATCATTTACACTGGGTTTCCTATGAAAACTAGAGCCAGAGACCCAAACCTCATTTATCAAACCCAACCTTTCCAGTAGTTAAGAACTACAATCCAGTCTGTGGTGCCATACAATCCATTTGACTTAAATAGCTGCTGGAAGTCAATGACTCTGTCCTTTCTGCCTGCTTATCTGAGTGCCTTTGGAAGCCTTGTCTTTTGGAATTTAAAACACTCAACCTAAAGCAATTTACTGTGTCACAGCACTCTAGAAAAGAAATACAAAAATAAAAACTCTAACTAGAAGGTTAGACATTTTTTAGGCTTTACAAATTATGAAACCATGACCACTAAAAGAAACTCATCCATTATACAAAATGATGTTATGAGTTATTTTGAAAAATATAGGAATGTTCTCAAAGTAAATGATGTTTTTACCATAGTAAATTTATTCCATGCAACAACTCACTGAATTATCTGTTCTGCTCTTGTTAGTTCCCAAATTCAGCTGTTCCTAAGGGAAGATGTCTTTTTTCTCTGAATTTTCCTTTTGGTTATATATTAGTGCATATATCACTTCAAAGTCACATAAACCTTAACTTACATAATAGATATTTTTTAGAACCTGAATATCCTCAAATCTTGAAAATATTTTTCACATTTCTCTTTGTTATCCAGTTGACAAAGAAATTTAAATTCTACCAAACTTGTTTTCCCAATCTAAACTATAATTATTTAGAACACACCAAGCATAATAAAAATCAAAGTAAAAAATGAAAATAAAATGGCATCGTATCTCTAAGAGATTATCTTGAACTATGAAAAAACAAATCTGCAGAGGTTTAACTTTTCTGTTTTCTCTTCTCTTTTTCCTGAATTGTGTCCAAATTAAATCAAGCATGATCATAAAAAGAGGTTATCACAATACTCACAGTTGACCATTTATATTGCTATAGTAGTACAAAGTAGTAACCACAGTAAAGTTTTGAGGAAATGTGAATTCCTAGCTGGAAAATCCAAAAACAGGATGTGAGAGAACAATGGAAAGCTGCCCTGCCTGGTGGTGTATGTACAGTTAGAGAAATTGGCCAAATTTTATTATGAAATAAAGGAAAACAATGTCATTTTTAAAGCACTTTGGAATATTTTTCACAGTATTTTTCTCCAAGTAGATACTCAAGTATTTGCTGGTTAAATAAAATAATTGAGCTTATTTCATTTTTTTCTTCTCAACAACCTTGCAAGATGAGTACCACCATTACTCAAGAGAAGTTTTAAAAGTTTTACAGCTATCATCTTCCAATCTGACATTGCATTCATTCATTCATTCACATATTCATTCATTCAATTCATGAACTCTTCAAACTTGTGATTAATGTATTCAAGAACAGAAGAAAACAGCCCAGCGGTGAACAGAGACAGGTAATGCAAACACTGCATTGCAGAGTAAGGGATGTAATAGAGATAAAAGGCTCTGGGGTCAGACAGGGCTCCCCGGAGCAGCTGATACTTAGCTGAATCTTTAAAGTAGACACAAACAGGCAAAGTTTTTTCAGTTCATTTTGTTCAAGTCAGCAATTCTCAAACTACCTAAGAGGGTCACTAATACATAGTTTAATAACAATAAATATTCTGTGAGGTTGAAATAGCCCAGTTAGCAGTAGTTGTTCTGGGGTTTGACCTAATACTTTCTTCATTGCTGATTATTCAGGTTTGGCCCCCCTTTTTGCCAATAAGCCTGCTGAGTTTGACCATTCAGAAGTTGCCTGTCATGATCTGGCTCATGTTTGCAATAAGAACCCGTTTGGCCTGAGAGTCCAATAGTCTGATTTACAAAACTAACGGCCAAGACTCTGGAGCAGGGAGCAGAGCTGGAAAACGTTGCTTCACACTATAAATCTCACCATTGCTATAGCTAATATCTTGGGTGGCTTTTTCTTAATCGTTTAAGGAGAAATTAGACATTCTTTGGATGAATTTAGTGGATGTGATAAAGAATTCATTTAAAGAACAAACTGGAAGTGATAATAAGCTGGATTGTTCGATATTTAAGTAAGACGCCAAAATCAGCTTATCAAAGGGACTTTTGAAGTTGTACAAGGCAAATCGTCTCTGCTCCAGGGTGAGACCAAGTAGCACATAGCAGGGAAAGCCACTCCGTTCCTGCAGTTTCTGGGAGAACAGAGAAGAGAGTCTGTGGGTTGTCTGTTTAAAGCAGAAAATCTGAGCAGAGAAATGTTGAAAGCTGAAATCAGAATTAGGTTAGTTAGAAAAAAGTGTAAAATGAGAAGGAGCCTCTCCAGGTGTCTCCCACTGTACACAGCAAGCAGCCAGGCCTCTGCAACAGCCCGAGAACGCGCACTCCTTTGTAAATTAGAAATTTGGCAGCAACCTGTGCAGCTCCACTTTGCCCAGCCGTGTATTTCATGTCGTTTTTGTGGAGCCTCAAATGGTGCTTATAATTTCTACTAACATTTTCCCTCAGGATAAAATTCGTAGTCATGAGAATCATTTGTGAGAGGTCTTGCCATGTTTGTAAAGGTTTGGAGCAAGACAGCACAAGTTCAGAGTAAAGGGGGTGCCCTGTATAGCACGTCCAGGACCATCTCAGGGCCTGCTCTAACATCTTAAAGGACTTTGATATTAAATAGTCCTTTAGACTAGAATGAAGACATAGAATGCTTCTCATTTCAGCTGATGCTTCACAGGTACAGAACATCTCCTTGAAGGTTGTGCAGCCTGTTAACACTGAGGCTTCTGCAGCAAGGAGTCTGAGTGACAAGGGGTAACAATTACTGTTGAGCCTTTGCTCTGTGCTGGCCTCTTCAACTTACCTACTGCCTATCCTGACAGAGAAGCCAAGGGACTGCTAATTCTGAAATACCAAAACACTGGTGGCCATGCCTGGAAATTTGTTCCCATAGCTCAGGATGCCATAGGAACACATCTCTTTGCTTCAGTGGTGTCTCACTGAAAAGAAAAGTCCCTGTTTTTACCACACCTGCAGTGCATCTTACAAGGGTACATGTGAAACTTACTAAATGTAGAATGTAAATGTCTCAACATAATAACTAAGAAAATACCAGGAAGGCTATGTTAACCAGTGTGATGAAAATATGTCAAATGGTATATAAAACCAGTGTATGGTGCCCCATGATTGCATTAATGTACACAGCTATAATTTAATAATAAATTTAAAAAAGAAAAAAAAAAAAAAAGACTGCTAGAAGTATGTGGTATTGTCCTGTAGAAATGGCCACTTATGTGCCAGGCACTGTGCTAGTACCTTCTCTTATCTTGTGTGCTATTTCATTTGTCCCTGCGGATGGAGCCCACACTTCAAGGAAGCAGAATTATACAAAGCTATAATCTTAAACTACTGTAGTACTGTAATATATATATGGAAAGCGGAATAAAATAATAAAGGTCACTTACACACCCCAGTATACAAGTTTTTAGTGACTGCTTGCTAATAAGCATGAGGTTTCATTTTGGGGTGTCGAAATGTTCTAATATTGATTGTGATGATGGTTGTACAACTCTTTAATATATTAAAAAACATTGAATTATGTACTCTAAATGGGTAAAGTATTTGGTATGAGAATTATATTTCAATAAAACTATTACAAATAAAAAAAGTCCCCAGGTAGGCTATCATCTTTTGTCTTCGGCTGCTGAACTTCACTTTGGTTCCAAAAGGAAAGAAGGAGAGGGGAAAAGGAAGGAACAGAGAAAATAGCATTCTGCTTTTATTGTGATGGCTGCAAAGCTTTCTCCCTGGGAGAAACTTACAGACTGCACAAGTGAGCTGTTCTTCCCTATCCTAGGCAGGTTTATTTTCTTGGCTCTTTTTCTCAAACTCTTTACTACAAGAGGGTAAAAGGTAGGATTGGGAAAAGAATTTTCTTGTCATCTTACTTGAAGTCCCAGAAACGATGGTAAAAACACACTTCTCCCCATATTTAAGTTCCCCACATAAGCACCTACTAAAAGAGCACTGGCTCTGTGCCAAATGCATGGTCACACGTCACCTGTCCTCGCTGCACCATTTTGGAAACATTAACAAGACACAACACCAATGCCACAATCTTGTGTGTATGCACAAAAAGATTCTTCTTAATTCTGAAGTTTCAAAGTAAAACCAAATTGTACTTATTAAGAAACAAGTTTCATAAACCAAATAACAAATGACTTTGAAAGGAAAATTTTCAGCCAGTTATGACATTTGACTTTACTCTCTGAATAAAGTACCCAGTCAGTAGAATGGAAAATGAGACTAAAAAGATAAAAAAAATAATAATAATAAATAAAATAAAATAAAAAATGAATCATTTTCCTAGCATTCTAATTATACATTAAAAAAAAAACTTCCTCGTTAGTATAGTGGTGAGTAAAAAAAAAAAAAATTTCACATGTGTAGTATGCCAGGCTCATGATAGGTGCTAAAGATATAGAAGTGAATATGGCAGTGTGTTGATTATGTATTTCTTTTCTTTTTCTTTCTTTCTTTTTCTTTTCTTTCTTTCTTTCTTTTTTTTTTTTTTGAGACAGAGTTTCACTTTGTCACCCTCAGTAGAGTGCTATAGTGCCATAGCTCACAGTGACCTCAAACTCTTGGGCTTAAGCCATTCTCCTGTCTCAGCCTCTCAAGTAGCTGGGACCACAAGCACCTGCCACACAACACCCAGCTTTTTTTTTAGAGATGAGGTCTCACTCTGGCTCAGGATGGTCTTGAACCAGTGAGGTCAGTCAATCCAGCCGCCTCGGCCTCCCAGAGTGCTAGAATTACAGGTGCGAGCCACTGTGCCCAGCTGGATTGCCTATTTCTGTAAAACAAATCACCCCAGAACTTAATGCCTTAAAACTACAGTTTACGCTCGGCACCTGTGGCTCAAGCGGCTAAGGCGCCAGCCACGTACACCTAAGCTGGCAGGTTCGCATCCAGCCCGGGCCCGCCAAAACAATAAGGGCTGCAACCAAAAAATAGCTGGGCGTTGTGGCAGGCACCTGTGGTCCCAGTTACTTGGGAGGCGGAGGCAGGAGAATCGCTTGAGCCCAGGAGTTGGAGGTTGCTGTTAGCTGTGATGCCACGGCACTCAACCTGAGGCAACGGCTTGAGGCTCTGTCTCAAAAAAACTAACAAAACCACTATAGTTTATTATGTCTCCAAGAGTTCAACAGGTTGACAGCTGGGGCTCTCCAAACACTCACTTTCTGTCTCTCTCTGTCTCTCTCTCTCTCACCATATATGTGACCTACGCACAGGGCTGACTTGGGCTTCCGGACAGCCAGGCAGCTCTTCAGGTAGTCATATTTTCTGAATTTCTCTAAATACAAAGAGACCAAGACAGAGCTGAAAGACTTCTTACTACCTTGCCCCAGAAGTCATGCAGCCTCACCTCCACTGAATTCATTATGGGAAAGGATGACTCAACATCATGAATGCAGGGTCAGCATGGCTAATGGGGGGCCATCTTTAGAGACTAACCAGGATAAATATGCGTGGTCCCTAACCTCAAGAAGCTTATAGCAGTTAAATAAACACTGGACTAAGAGTTGTAGTCCTGACTATTAATTTTGGTTTTGCCATGGGATTATCAAAGTGGTTTCACTTTCAATAGCCAAACAACAAAAAATTTAACTGAAATCACTATTGAAGACTTTTTTTTATTAAATCATAGCTGTGTGCATTAATGCAATCATGGGGTATGATGCGTTGATTTTATATACAATTTGAAATATTTTCATTGAACTGGTTAACACACTATTGAAGATTTTTTAATGAAGTACCATGAAGTAATTAAAAACTATGCTTTGAAAGAATCTTTATAAGTAGAAAGTGCTCAAGGGGATAGCAGAACTTATACTCAGTGCAATGTATATTTGTAAGAATATTCCCAGTTTTTCTCAAAATATACATGTATGCACACACACATATGTGTATAAACTCATAGAAACAAGGTTAGAAAGCATCTGTGAACATGGTTAAAATGGACGCAGTATGAATAATTTTTTTCCTTCTTTATCCTATTCCAAATTTTTGATAATAAACATGTATTTTTTTTTTTTACCAAAAATTTAAAAATGGCACATAACTAACGTGTAGCTAACATCCTGGGAGGAAATAAAAGTGAAGAGTTAATGTTTGTACTTATTTCTGGAACTTAGGTTTTCCAAGCTACTGTATGGGGATAGCAAATATGCATCATAATGTAATGCTTGATAAAAACGAAAAAGGAGACTTTAAAATAGACCTTACATCCTAGCTGCCTGTCCTCAATTTAGAAGACATTACTTACATTTAAGTTGAAGTTGGGAGAGTCCTATCTGGACAATAAACTAAGATAAAGATGATAAATACGTCTTACAGTGTTGAAATGTGTAAAGCTTAACGCTAATAACATTGTTTTGCTTATTTTAGAACTTCATACCCTATTTAGAACTTCATACCCTATTTGGTCTTCTGCCTTTCCACTTATTTTCTCATAGAACTATTTCATTATCTTTTAAAATATAATACCTGATACATACAAAATATATATAACATGCATGTAAATTATAAAGCATACTAATAACATGAACGCTCATGAAGTCTGCCACTAAGTTGAAAATTAAAACATTTTTAATACCCTTTCTTCCTCATAGTATCCTTAACATATGCACCAGGAAAATGTTCACAGTAGTACACATATAATTATAACACAAACCCTGAAACCAACACAAATACCCATTGGACAATGGAAGAATAAACGAATTGTAATATATTCACTTTACAGAACACTCATCCCTAGAAATGAATGAATTACTGGCATACACAACTGAGCATGGAAAAAATCTTAGAAACATAATAAATAGAATAATTAAGCCCTGTAAGACTATTTGTTGAGCCTTTGCTCTGTGCTGCCCTCTTCTCCTCATTATTGCCTACCTCGGCCTAGCTGCCAAAGGACTCTGTAATTCTGAAGTACCAAAACCCTGATGATGCCTGAGAATTTGTCCCCACAGCACCTGGCTCAGAACATAGTAGGAGTACAGCTCTGTGCCTCCGCCAAAGTCCCAGTTCTTTTGTACAACTCTTTTCATAGAATGCCTTTCTCTGAGTTATCCAGGAGAGTTTTTGGTTGGCTTTTATTAATATTTCAGTGATGAAATTCAGATCAATTTAAGTTCTCACAAACCTTCGACTGTTGAGAGCCAGTTCTCCACGAGTCTTTTGTTTCTGATGCCTTGCAAGCATAGGCACCAAATGCCTTTGATCAAGACTGTCTTTTCAAGGATGTTTGTGTAGCAGACAACCTTGGGAAAACAGAGATGATATCTCCCTCCAGAGCAAGAGCAGGTATATTTACCATAAAATAAAAATAAAGATAATGTCTCCTTTTGTGACAAACCTCAATATGAAAGACTATGATGTACAACATAAAAGATTTAGGTTTCTTAAGCTTGGGATCCCTCACCTGTAACACAGTCCACTGTATGTGCAGATGTCACTTGATACTCTTCATGTTCTTCTGTGGGAACTGGAGTTAGGTGAACTTAATGCAAAACTGATGATGCTCTTGCTATTGCTATGGTTGTGAATAATACATTGCTCTTTGTCTCTGACCCAGGAGTCTCATGTCTTCTGCCAGGTTCTGTGATTCTATGGCATGATAAGCTTATAGCTTTCAATAAGCTACTAGATACTTCATAGTTTTTGACACCTACATTTTGTGAATCATGGTCCTACAGATGTCTCAATATATCATAAAATTATCAAGTGACATTAATCAAAGTTATGTCATGGATGAACTTTAGGGATTCTTGGGGGTTGGTCAAAATTTATTAAAAACAGTACTTTTATATTATATTATTGTGCTATAATACATGAGGGAGGATACTAAGAATTGAATATTCATAAACTTTTAAATAAAATTGTTTCAAAAATGTAATTAAGAAACTTGAACTTGCTTCTTTGAACATAATTTTTATATCAAGTTTTTGAAATGAAGTGCTTACATGTTCTTTATAAATGAGTCTTTAAATTATAACTATTATAATAGTATATTTTCATAAATACCACATTAAAATAAATGATTTTATTATGAAAGAAGAGGGGGGGGTGATTTATGGGATTGGCAAATAAACCCACACTCTATCTTAAAGTCATTGAAAGTCAATATCCTTGTCACCATTCTCATCCCTACGCATACATTGTTTGAGAGAGCAATAACTATTATGCACTTCTAGATGAGAACTATGGTTTGCAGAATACTATTTTGACTTTTTTGTGGTCATTTTAATTTTGTGGTAAAATTTATGGAAGTATAATTTATATACGGAAGAGCACACAACTGGTGTGTAATAAATTTTCAGAGTGAAAACTATCAGTAGCCAGATTAAACTATATATACGCACACACACAGGCACACATGTATATATATACATATACATATGTATGTATGTGTGTGTGTGTATCCCTCCTTACTCCTTTTCTTAGTCACTACTACCCTCCACAGAGAAATCATTATCCTGACTTCCAGCCTTAGATTAGTTATGCTAGAATAAGATTTTTAAAATGTCATTACTGAGATACAATTAACATGCCATATATAATTCACCCATTTAAGTTATACAATTCAATGGTTTTTATGCAACCATAAGTACAATAAAATTTTGTCACCCCAGAAAGAAACCCATTTACTCATTAATAGTCACTTCCTATTCTTCCTCACTGCTCTCCTTCAGCCCAGAATAAGATTATTAAATGACTACTTCTTTATATTTTTGGAATTTAACATTAAGAAAAATTCTATTCTTATAAGTAGGCAAAGATTTAAAACTATTTATTTACAAGTTGCCTAAAATTTCCAACAGCCAAAATTGCAAATAAAGACTATAAAAAGAGTTTTTCCTTAAATACATACTATTAAAATTTCCAATGAAGGCTGGGCACAGTGGTTCACACCTATAATCCTAACACTCTGGCAGGCCAAGGTGGGTGAATTGTCTGAGCTCAAGAGTTTGAAACCAGCCTGAGCCAGAGCAAGACCTCGTCTCTAAAAATAGCCAGGCATTGTGGTTGGCACCTGTAGTCTCAGCTACTTGGGAAGCTGAGACAGGTGGATTGCTTGAGCTCAAGAGTCTGAGGTTGCTGTGAGCTATGAAGTCAGGACACTCTACCGAGAGTGACAAAGTAAGACTCTTTCTCAAAAAAAAAAAAAAAAAAAAAAAAAAAAATTCCAATGAAAATGTGAATAAATGTTTAAATACCATTAAATGTCTTCATTTATTTCTAATAGATTTAGGGGTAACAAGTAACTTTTTTATTATTATTTCAAAATATTATGTGGGAACAAATGTTTTTGGTTACATTTATCACTTTTGTTATGCTTGAGTCAGTGTCATAGTGAGCCCATCACCAGATAGTGTTCAATGTACCTGTAGGTAGTTTTTTTACCAATGCCTTCCTTCAGCTTCTGCCATGCTTGATTTTCACTGAGTTTTACTTCCCTCTGTGCACATATGCATTGATCAGTTAATTCCAATTTAATAGTGATTACATGTAGCATTGGTTTCTCCATTCTTCAGATACTTCATTTAGGTTAATGGTCTCTGGTTCTAAATTGTTGCAAAAGACCTTGATTTATCCTTCTTTGTGGCTGCATAGCATTGTAATACTCCTTAGTATACATGCACCACAAATTATTAAGCCACTCATGAAGTGATGGTCACTTGCACTGATTATATATCTTAGCAATTATGAATTGTGCAGCAATAAACATTTGAGTGCAGATGTCTTTTGGTAAAATAATTTATTTTCTGTTGGGTAAATGCCCAGTAGTCAGATTGCTGGACCAAGTGGTAAGTCTATTTTTAGTTTTTTGTGGAATCTCCATACTGTTTTCCACTGAGGTTATAGTAATTTGCAGTCCCACCAACACTGTGGAAGCACTTCTTTCTCTCTGCATCCACTCTAGGATCTATTGTTTTGAAGTTTTTAAGAAAAGCCGTACTAACTGGGGTAAGGTGATATCTCATTATGGTTTAATTTGCATTTCCTGATGATTAGTGATGTTGAGCATTTTTTCATATTTTTATTAGCCATTTGTCTATCTTTTTTTTTGAAAAGTTTCTGTTGGGTGGCACCTGTGGCTCAAGAAGTAGGGTGCTGGCCCCATATACCTGAGGTGGTGGGTTTAAACCTGGCCCTGGCCAAAAAAAATCTGAAAAAAAAAAAAAGAGAGACAGAGAGAGAGACTCACAGGGTGGCACCTGTGGCTCAGTGGGTAGGGTGCCGGCCTCATATACCAAAGGTGGCAGGTTCAAACCTGGCCCCGGTCAAACTACAACAAAAAATAGCTGAGCGTTGTGGTGGGCGCCTGTGATCCCAGCTACTTGGGAGACTGAGGCAGGAGAATCACCTAAGCCCAGGAATTGGAGGTTGCTGTGACCTGTGTGATGCCATAGCACTCTACTGAGAATGATAAAGCGAAACTCTGTCTCTACAAAAAAAAAAGAAAGAAAAGAAAAAGAAAAGAAAAGTTTTTGTTTATGTCTTTTGCACCCTTTTTAAATGGGGTTGTTGGTACTTTTCTCACTGATTTACTTGAGTTATTTGTAGATTCTGGTTATTAGCCCTTTATCAGATGTCTGGCTTGCAATTATTTTCTCCTGTTCTTTAGGTTGTCTATTTGCTCTGTTAATTATTTCCTTAGCGGTGCTTTTAAATTTAATAGAGTCCCATTAATTTATTTTTATTGTTGCTCTGATTTCCACTGAAGTCTTCTTCATAAATTCTTTGTCTAGAACAATCCAGAAGAGTTTTCCCAATATTTTCTTCTAGAGTTCTTATGGTTTCATTCCTTACTTTTACATCTTTTATGCATCTTGAATTAATGTGTTAAGAAAATTGGATGCTATTTCATTCTTCTACATAAGGCTATCCTATTTTCCCACCACCATTTATTGAATGGGGTTTTTCCCCCTAGTACATGTCTGCTTTGTCAGAGATCAGATGGCTATTTGTGGAAAGTTTTGTATCTGGGTTTTTTGTTGTGTTTCATTGTTCTATGTCTCTAATTCAATGCCAATAGCATGCTGGTTTGGTTTGTAGTATAGTTTGAAGTCTGATAATAGAATGCTTCCAGATGTGTTCTTTTTGCTTCAGATTGCATTGGCTAATTGGGCTCTTTCCTGGTTCCAAGGAAAGCATAGAATTATTTTTTCTACATTTATGAAATATGCACTGGTATTTTGATGGTGAATGCACCGATTCTATAAATCACTTGGGGTAGTTTGGACATTTTAACAATGTTGATTCTACTAATCCATGAGCATGATATGTTTTTCCATTTGTTTATATCTGCAATTTCTTTCCTCAATGTTTCATAGTTCTCTTTTTGGAGACTTTCACCTCCTTGGTAAAGTATATTCCCAGGTATTTTATTGTTTTTGTAGCTGTTGTGAATGGTATTGAATCTTTAATATAACTCTCAACTTGACTCTTACTCATGTGTAGAAATGCTAGTGATTTGTGTATATATATATATATATATATATATATATTTTTTTTTTTTTTTTTTTTTGGTCTGTACTCTCATTTTCTCTTCTTTGAACAAAAGGAAACATCTTATGCACATTTTCTCTACTTTTCCATGCCTTCCCCCCACTTCATAGATCTTGGAAATTTAAAAAAAACCTTCTCTATGGAAAGTTTTATCATGCATTTTTATGCCTTCAAAGTTATTCCATTGTCTATATGTAGTGTAATGTACTTAACGGGTCCCTTTTCAGGGGCATTTGAATTTTTTCAGTCTTTGTTATTTTCACTAATATTACAATGAGTAACTTTGAATGTGTTATTTCTTAAGTGTGGTCAAAGGGTAATTTCCCAGAAGTTAAGTTAGTGGGTCAAAGGAAACAGTCATTTGTAATTTTAATCTCTGTGGCTGAATTCCCTCCATGGGGCGTTGTGTTGAATTTCTCACTCCAGGAAGGTGTGAGAGCTCAATACTTCCTTCTCTTGGGAGATTATACGTTCCCTTGAGTTGGTCTTCAGTTGTTCTTTTTTTATTTTATTTTTTATTATTATTATTTTTTTTTATTATAGATAAAAATATGTACCATAGATGTGGCCCGACCCATTACCCTCCCTCCACCCAAACCTCCCCCCTCCTTTCCACTTCCTTGGTCCTTTCCCCATAGTCTTGTGGTATAGTTGAGTTATAGCCTTCATGTGAAAGCTTCATAGTAGGGCTGTAACCTGAGATTATGCTGAATTTATTTATCAATCCCAGGAGTATCTTGGTGGTATATTTGAGGTTTTCTAGATAAGAGATCATCTCATCAGCAAAAAGCAATAGTTTGACTTTTTCTTCCTCATTTGGATACCCTTTATTTTGCCTGATTACTAGCTAGGATTTCAAACAATTTTGAACAGAAGTGGTGTCAGTGGGCACCCTTATATTCCAGATCTTAGTTGGAATGCTTTTAACTTTACTTGATTCAGTGTGATGCTGACTGTGGGTTTACTGTATATGACTTTTCTGATCAAGATATGTTCCTTTTTTTTTTTTTTTGTTAAATCATAGCTGTGTACATTAATGCGATCATGGGGCACCATACACTGGTTTTATATACCTTTTGACATATTTTCATCACATTGGTTAACATAGCCTTCCTAAAGCTATGAGGAAAGGGCCAAGGAAGGGAAAGGAGGGAGTGTAATGGGTGGGGCCACACCCACGGTGCATCTTAGAATGGGTACAGGTGAAACTTACTAAAAGCAGAATACAAATGTCTACATACAATAACTAAGAAAATGCCATAAAGGCTATGTTGAACAGTTTGATGAGAATATTTCAGATGGTATATGAAGCCAGCACATTGTACCCCTTGATTGCAGTAATGTACACGGCTATGATTTAACAATAAAAAACAAACAAACAAACAAAAACATAGCCTTCCTAGAATGTTCTTAGTTATTGTGTTAAGACATTTATATTCTACATTTACTAAGTTTCACATGTACCCTTCTAAGATGCACCGCAGCTGTAATCCAACCAATCACCCTCCCTCCACCTATCCCCCTCCCTCCCCTCCCTCTCCCCCTTCCCCATATTCTGAGGTTATAACTGGGTTATAGCTTTCATATGAAAGCCATAAATTAGTTTCATAGTAGGGCTGAGTACATTGGATACCTTTTCTTCCATTCCTGAGATACTTTGCTAAGAAGAATGTGTTCCAGCTCCATCCATGTAAACATGAAAGAGGTAAAGTCTCCATCTTTCTTTAAGGCTGCATCATATTCCATGGTATACATGTACCACTATTTGCTACTCCATTCGTGGGTCAATGGGCACTTGGGCTTCTTCCATGACTTAACAATTGTGAATTGGGCTTCAATAAACATTCTGGTACAGATGTCTTTGTTATATTGTGATTTTTGGTCTTCTGGGTATATACCTAGTAAAGGAATTATAAGATCAAATGGCAGATCTATTGTTATTTTTTTACTTTTTTTTTTTTTAATCACTCCACAACCTTCAACTATCACCCTCTAGGTTTCTCATTCCCCCAACCTTAGGCAACCACCAATCAACATTCTGTCTCTATAGATTTGCCTACTCTGGACATTTCATGTAAATGGAAGAATACAATATGTAGTCTTTTGTGTCTACCTTCTTTCGCTCAGCATTATGTTTTGAAAGTTCATCCTGGCAGGTCTATTTTTAGATCTCTAAATGTTCTCCAAACATCCTTCCAAAAGGAGGATTAGTGTACATTCCCACCAGCAGTGTAGAAGTGTTCCCTTTTCTCCACATCCATGCCAACATCGCGGGTTTGGGGATTTTGTTATGTGGGCTACTCTTATTGGGGTTAGGTGATATCTCAAAGTAGTTTTGATTTGCATTTCTCTGATGATTAAGGATGATGAGCTTTTTTTCATGTGTCTGTAGATCGTGCATCTGTCTTCTTTAGAGAACTTTCTCTTCAAGTCATTTGCTGACCCTGAGATGGGATCACTTGTTCTTTTCTTGCTAATACATTTGAGTTCTCTGTGGATTCTGGTTATTAAACCTTTATCAGAGGTATAGCCTGCAAATATTTTCTCCCATTCTGAGGGCTGTCTGCTTGCTTTACTCACTATATTCTTGGCTGTGAAGAAGCTTTTTAGTTTGATCATGTCCCAGTAATGTATTTTTGATACTGCTTCAGTGGCCTGGGGAGTCCTCCTCATAAAATATTCACACAGGCTGATTCCTTCAAGAGTTTTCCCTGCACTTTCTTCAAGTATTTTTATACTTTCACATCTTACGTTTAAATATTTTATCCAGTGAGAGTCTATCTTAGTTAATGGTGAAAGGTGTGGGTCCAGTTTCAGTCTTTTACAGATCGCCAGCCAGTTCACCACGCACCATTTGTTAAATAGGGAATCTTTTCCCCACTGAATGTTTTTACTTGGCTTGTCAAAGATCAAATAAGGGTAAGTAGCTGGATCCATCTCTTGTTTCTCTATTGTGTTCCAGACCTCTACTTCTCTGCTTTTGTGCCAGTACCATGCTGTTTTGATCACTATTGATTTATAGTACAGTCTCAGGTCTAGTAGTGTGATTCCTCCTGCTGTGTTTTTATTGCTGAGTAATGTTTTGGCTATTCGAGTTTGTTTTCTGATTCCATATAAAACGAAGTATTATTCTTTCAAGGTCTTTAAAATATGACAGTGGAGCTTTAATAGAAATTTCATTGAAATTATATATTTTGGGGATAGTATAGACATTTTAACAATGTTGATTCTTCCCAGCCATAAGCATGATATGTTTTTCCATCAGTTAACATCTTTAGCTATTTCTTTTCTTAAAGTTTCATAGTTCTCTTTGTAGAGATTTTTCACATCCTTTGTTAGGTATACTCCCAAATATTTCATCTTCTTTGGCACTACTGTGAATGGAATAGAGTCCTTGACTGTTTTTTCAGCTTGGTTGTTGTTGGTATATATAAAGGCTACAGATTTATGGGTGTTAATTTTGTAGCCTGAGACATTGCTATATTCCTTGATCACTTCTAAAAGTTTTGTAGTAGAATCCCTAGTGTTTTCCAGATATACAATCATATCATCCGTGAAGAAAGTTTGATCTCTTCTGACCCTATGTGGATACCCTTGATTGCCTTTTCTTCCCTAATTGCAATGGCTAAAACTTCCATTACAATGTTGAAGAGCAATGGAGACAATGGGCAACCTTGCCTGGTCCTGATCTAAGTGGAAATGATTTCAGTTTAACTCCATTCAATACAATATTGGCTGTGGGTTTGCTGTAGATGGCCTCTATTAGTTTAAGAAATGTCCTTTCTGTACCGATTTTCTTAAGTGTTCTCATCATGAAGGGATGCTGGATATTATCAAAAGCTTTTTCTGCATCAATTGAGAGAATCATATGTTCTTTATTTTCTAGTTTGTTTATGTGCTGAATTACATTTATAGATTTATGTATGTTGAATCAGCC
Organism: Loris lydekkerianus; assembly: GCA_963574355.1. Taxonomy (NCBI): domain Eukaryota; kingdom Metazoa; phylum Chordata; class Mammalia; order Primates; family Lorisidae; genus Loris; species Loris lydekkerianus. The sequence continues at coordinate 2,586 of CAUYPK010037727.1, read as the reverse complement.
TTGAGAGTCTGGGATAAATCCGACTTGGTCATGGTGTATAATTTTTTTGATGTGTTGTTGGATTCTGTTTGTTAGGATCTTATTGAGTATTTTAGCATCTATATTCATTGGTGATATTAGTCCATAATTTTCTTTTCTTGTTGGGTCTTTCCCTGGTTTAGGGATCAAGGGGATGTCTGCTTCATAGAATGTGTTAAGTAGTATTCCTTCTTTTTCTATATTTTGGAAGAGGTTTAGTAGTATAGGTACTAGTTCTTCTTTAAAGGTTGGTGGAATTCTGACATAAAGCCATCTGGTCCTGGGATTTTCTTTTTAGGGAGATTTTGTATAGTTGATGCTATTTCAGAACTTGATATAGGCGTGCTCAACATTTCCACTTCGTTCTGGCTAAGTGGTGGTAGGTGGCATACTTCCAAGTGTTGGTCGCTTTCTTTCAGATTTTCGTATTTCTAGGAGTAGAATTTCTTGTGATATTCATTATAGATTTTTTGAATTTCTGGGGGGTCTGTTGTTATTTCACCTTTGCCATTTCTGATTGATGAGATTGCAGATTTTACTCTTTTTTTTCCTGGTTAGTTTGGCCACAGGTTTATCTATTTTATTGATCTTTTCAGAAAACCAACTTTTGGATTTATCGATTGTTATATAATTTTTTTGTTTTTAATTTTATTTAATTCTGCTCTGATTTTAGCTATTTCTTTTCTTCTGCTGGGTTTGAGGTTGAAATGTTCTTCCTTCTCCAGTTGCTTCAGATGTCCCATTAAGTTATTAACTTCTTCTTTTTCATTTTCTTGAGGAAGGCTTGCAGTTCTATAAATTTCACTCTTAGGACTGCCTGTGTGGTATCTCAGAGGTTCTGATAATTCGTGTCTTCATTGTCATTTTGTTCCAAAAATTTGACAATTTCCTTCTTAATCTCATCTCTGACCCAGCTGTCATTCAGCATAAGGGTATTTAACTCTCATGTTTTTGTATGAATATGCAGACTCCTGTTGTTACTGAGTTCAACTTTTATTCTATGGTGGTCTGAGAAGATGCAAAGAATAATTTATACTTTTTTAAATTTACTGAGGTTAGACTTGTAACCTAAGATGTGATCAGTTTTGGAGTATGTTCTGTGGGGTGATGAGAAGAATGTGTATTCAGTTTTGTTTGGATAAAATGATATCTGCCAAAGCCAAATGTTGGATGGTTAGGTTTAAATCTAAAATTTCTTTGCTCAGCTTCTTATTGGAGGATCTATCCAACACTGCCAAAGGAGTGTTGAAATCTCCAACTATTATGGAGCTGGAGGAAATCAAGTTGCTCATGTCTGTTAGTGTTTCTTGTATATAAACTGAGGTGCGTTCTGGTTGGGTGCATAAATATTAATGATTGAAATCTCATCATATTGAATATTACCCTTAACAAATATAAGTGACCATTCTTATCCTTCCTTACTTTTGTTGGTTTAAAGCATATTGTATCTGCAAATAAAATTGCAACATCTGCTTTTTTCTGATTACCATTTGCCTGAAATATGGATGTCCATCCTTTCACCCTGAGTCTATATTTGTCTTTTAAGGTAAGATGTGTATCTTGTATGCAGCAAATATCTGGCCTGAATTTTTGTTTCCAGTCAGCTAACCTGTGCCTCTTCAGAGGGCAGTTTAACCTGTTTACATTAATGGAAAATATTGATAAGTATGGTAAAATTCGGGGTATGGAGTTTTTCAAAAGTCCAGTGGACATTTTTAATCCTTTCGCCACTGTGGAAGTTGGAGTTTGATCAAAATTTCCTGAGTGAGTTTACTTTTGTGATAGAGGATTGGGCTGGTCATTATGGAGGATAGGTCTGAGACTATCCTGAAGAGCTGGTTTGGTTATGGCAAATACCTTCAACATATGAATGTCATTAAAGTATTGAATTTCTCCATCATAAATGAAACTCAGTTTAGCTGGATACAGGATCCGGGGTTGAAAGTTATTTTGCTTTAGGAGGTTAAAAGTCGATGACCACTGTCTTTGGGTTGAAAACTTTCAGCAAAGAGATCTGTAGTCATTCTAATATTCTTCCATTTGTAGGCAATGGCTTTCTTACATCTGGCTGCATTCAGAATTTTCTCCTTCATATTAACTTTAGTGAAGTTAATTATGATATGCCTGGGGGATGTCTTATTTGGATTGAGTCCTGCTGGGGTTCTGAAACTGTCTGTTATCTGAATTTCAGAATCTCCTGACATGTCTGGAAAATTCCCTTTCATAATTTCATGGAAAAGGGCCTCTGTGCCTTGTGAGGCCACTTCATCACTTTCAGGGATTCCAATGAGGCGGATATTAGTTTTCTTCAAATTATCCCAGAGCTCTCTGAGAGAATGATCCATTTTTGCTCTCCATTTCTATTCCTCTTTGAGAGTTTGGGAGTGTTCAAAGGCTTTGTCTTCAATGTCAGAAATCCTTTCTTCTGCTTGCTCCACTCTGTTATTGAGGGATTCTACTGTATTTTTCAGATCTTTGAGGGCTGCAAATTCTTGCTTCAGTGCGTCAAAATCTTTGGTGGTTTTGTCTTCAAATTCATTAAATTCTTAAGACAACTTTTGAATTTCT
>CAUYPK010037725.1:0-11825 GCA_963574355.1 Loris lydekkerianus | reverse complement strand
AAACCAACACTGTGATTGGTTGATCTGTTTATGATTCTTTTGTTTTCAATTTCATTTAGTTCTGCTCTAATTTTAGTTATTTCTTTTCTTCTGCTGGGTTTAGGGTTGGAAAGTTCTTCCTTTTCCAGTTGCTGGAGATGTACCATTAAGTTATTGACTTCCTCTGTTTTAATTCTTTTGAGGAAGGCTTGCAATGCTATAAATTTTCCTCTTAGGACTGCCTTTGCTGTATCCCAGAGGTTCTGATAGTTAGTTTCTTCATTATTATTTTGTTATAAAAATTTGGTAATTTCCTTCTTAATCTCATTTATGACCCAGCTATTGTTCAGCATGAGGTTATTTAGTTTCCATGTTTTTGTATGTGTGTGGAGATTCCTTTTGTTACTGAGTTCAACTTTTATTCCATGGTGGTCTGAGAAAATACAAGGAATGATGTTTATTTTTTTAAATTTGATGAGGTTGGACTTGTGACCTAAGATGTGATCAATTTTGGAGGATGATCCATGGGCTGATGAGAAGAATGTGTATTTGATTTTGTTAGGATGAAATGTTCTAAAGATGTCTATTAGATGCAAATGTTGAAAGGTTAGTTTTAATTCTAAAATTTCTTTGCTTAGCTTCTTTTCTTGAGGATCTATCCAACACAGCCAGAAGAGTGTTAAAGTCTCCAACAATTATGGTGCTGGGGGAAATCAAGTTGCTCATGTCAGTTAGAGTTTCTCTTATAAATTGAGGTGCATTCTGGTTGGGTGCATAAATGTTGATAATTGAAATTTCATCATGTTGAGTGTTACCCTTAACAAATAAGAAGAGACCATCATTGTTTTTTCTTACTTTGATTGGTTTAAAGCCTATTGTATCTGTGAATAAAATTGCAACACCTGCTTTTTTTCTGATTTCCGTTTGCTTGAATTATAAATGACCATCCCTTCACCCTGAGTCTATGTTTATCTTTTAAGGTAAGGTGAGATTCTTGAAGGCAACAGATGTCTGGTCTGAGTTTTTGTATCCAGTCAGCAACCTGTGTCTCTTTAGAGGGCAATTTAAGCCATTCACATTTATTGAGAGTAAGGATAAACCAGGCAGAGTTTTGGGTATTGAGTTTTTTGAAAGTCCACTGGACATTTCTAATCCTTTTGCCAGTATGGAAGTTAGAATTTGATCAAAAGTTTCTGAGTGATTTTACTTTGGTGGTGGAGGATTATGTTGTTCATTATGGAGGATAGGTCTGAGAATATCCTGAAGAGCTTGTTTAGTTATTGCAAATTTCTTCAACATGTAAATGTCATTAAAGTATTTAATTTCTCCATCATAGATGAAACTCAGTTTAGCTGGATACAGGATCCGGGGTTGAAAGTTATTTTGCTTTAGGAGATTAAAAGTTGATTACCACCCTCTTCTGGCTTGAAAAGTTTCAGCAGAGAGATCTGCAGTCATTCTAATATTCTTCCTTTTATTGGTAATAGATTTCTTATGTCTGGCTGCTTTCAGAAATTTCTCCTTTATATTAACTTTAGAGAAATTAATTATAATGTGTCTATGAGAATTTTTATTTGGGTTTAGTCGGGCTGGTGTTCTAAAACTGTCTTCTACCTGAATTTCAGAATCGCTGGGCATGCCTGGGAAATTCTCTTTAATTATTTCATGAAGCAATGCATCTGTATCCTTTACAGCAAGCTCATCACTTTCAGGTATTCCTATAAGGTGAATATTAGACCTCTTTGAATTATCTCAGAGCTTTCTGAGAGAATGATCTGTTTTTGTTCTCCACTTTTTTCCCTCTTTGAGTGTTTGGGAGCATTCAAAAACTTTGTCTTCAGTATCAGAGATCCTTTCTTCTGACTGCTCCATTCTGTTACTGAGGGATTCTACTGTATTTTTTAGATTGTTGAGGGCTGCAAATTTTTGTTTTAATGTGTCAAAATCTTTGGTCATTTTGTCTTTAAATTCCTTGAATTCTTGAGACTTCTTTTAAATTTCTGCTTTAAATTCTAATTTTATCATTTCTTCCATGTTGTTGATCTTATTTGCTATTCAAATTCTGACATCTCAGCCATTTGTTCGTGAATAGGATCTTGTGCTGTGCCTGCTTTGTCATTTCTTGGGGAAGCTGGTCTGCTCTGATTGTTCATGTTACCAGAGTTTTTTCACTGATTCTGCCTCATGATTGTTTTTCACTGTTGGCTAGGTGGTCTGGTAAGGTGAGGTTGGATTGGGGTTTCCTGGAGTTGTGGTTAACCAGCCCTTTTTTAAGGGGGCTTATCTCAGCAGGGTGACCTGGAGTTATCTCACTTCTCTCTGGGCTGGGCTCCCTGTCTTCAGCTGAATTGGATATTTTTTGGAAGTTATTCTTCCCTCTGGATAGGAGCTTTTGTTGGAGGCTGTATCCAGTCGGCCATCTTGCCCCTCCTAGGAATTTTTTATATATTCTGCATATCAACCACTTATCAGATATATGATTTGCAAATATTTTCTCTTATTCCATAGGTTGCCTTTTTACTCTGTTGATTATGTCCTTTGATACACAGAAGTTTTAAATTTTGATGTAGTTCAATTTATTTATTTTTACTTTTGTTTCCTTTGCTTTTGGTGTCATATGCAAGAAAGCATTGCCAAATCTCTCAAGGTATTTTTTAAAGATAAAATGAGATATGTGTGAAAGTCCTTATAGATTAGAAAGTAGTATAAAAATATTAGCTATTATATAAGTTCTCAAGTACATGACATTCAGCCAAACCTGGTAGGGATGATTCAAAAATTACTAAAAACTTTTTAGTCAAAATGATATATTAAAAACACTCATTTATGGGCAGCTCCTGTGGCTCAAAGGCATAGGGTCCCGGCCCCATATGCTGGAGGTAGTGGGTTTGAACCTAGCCCCGGCCAAAAACTGCAAAAAACAAACAAACAAACAAACAAACAAACCAACAAACCACATTTAATTTTATTGCCTCCATAAATCTAACTAAAGAGACAATAAAATGATTTTTAAAAATTCAAGTTATTCCTTTATAACCTCATTGAAATATAATTTAAATACAGTAAATGCACCCATTTTACAGATAAAGTTTGATGAGTTTTTGAAAATTGTACATTGCTGAAAACACCACCACAATCAAGATATTGCATATTTCTGTCAGCCAGAAAACTCCCTTATGTTTCTTGACAGGCAATCCACTAACAACTCTCTTCCCAGGAAGCCATTAATTTGGCTTCTATCATTGTAGATTAGTTTTGCCTTTTTGATAATTTCTTATAAATGGAATTGCACACTATGAAGTCTATTGCATGTGGTTTCTGCTCAGTATGTTTTTGATATTCACGTAAATTGTTGCATGTATCAGTACTTTCTTTTTTTTTTTTTAATGCTGAGTAATATATCATACTATGGGTAGACCATCTTTGCTTAATCCATTTGCCTGAGCACTTGAATTGTTTCTAGTTTTTGGCTCTTATGAATAAGATAACTACAAAAATGTATGTATGTGTGTTTATATGAATATATGTTTTCATTCTCTTAAGTGGAATTTCTGGGTCATATGTTTAACTTTTAAAGAAAGTTAAACACAACTCTTTCCCAAACAGCTTTGCTGAGAGTGTACAAGAGTTCTAATTGCTCCACATCTTTGCTAACACTCAGGACGGGCTTTCTCCTCAATTCCAGCCATTTTAGTGGTGGTGTAGTGACATTGTACAGTGGTTTCATCATTTCTCTGATAATTAATGATGTTGAGCACATTTCATGTGCTCATTTGCCACCTGAAATTGCCACCAATTTTTTTATGACAAATTTGTTTAACCTTTGCCCATTTAAAATTGGTTGTTTTGTCTTTTTATACTTATATATATATAAGAATATATATAAGAATATATATATATATGTCAAATGTGCAAACTTTTTTTTTTTTTTTTTGCAGTTTTTGGCCAGGGCTGGGTTTGAACCCACTATCTCTGGCATATGGGGCCGGCGCCCTACTCCTTTGAGCCACAGCCGCCACCCGAAAATGTGCAAATGTTTTCTTAAAGGCTATATCTTGGTTTTTAAAAGTAGATTTATTGAGGCACAACTGACATCCTAATTTCACATATTTAACATTACCATTGATGGGGCAGTGTCTGTAGCTCAAAGGAGTAAGGCACAGGCCCCATAGGCTGGAGGTGGTGGGTTCAAACCCAGCCCTGGCCAAAAACTGCAAAAACAAAACAAAACAAAACAAAACAAAACAAAACAAAACAAAACAAAACATTACCATTGATGAATTTTGACATGTGTATTCACCCATGAAACCATCGTAATTATAGTAATGGTTATATCCATTATAATAATCAAAGTAATTAATATATACATCACCCTCCAAAGTTTTCTTAGGCTAGTTCTTTTTTTTTTTTTTTTTTTTTTTGAGATAGAATCTCACTATGTTGCCCTCATTAGTGTGGTGGCATCACAGCTCACATTAACCTCTAACTCTTGGGCTTAAGAGATTCTCTTACCTCAGCCTTCCAAGTAGCTGGAACTACAGGCACCTGCCACACTGCCCAGCAATTTATTTTTGTTGTTGTTGTAGTTGTCATTGTTGTTAGGCAGGCCCAGGCTGGGTTTGAACCCACTAGTCTGGTGTATGTGGCTGATGCCCTAGCCTCTGAACTGCAGGTTCCAAGGCTAGGCAACTTCTTAATGCATTCCTCCTACTCTCTTTTGTGTTGATCCAAATTTCCATTTGTTATAATTATTTTTCTGCTTGAAGAACTTCCTCTTTCATTTCTAGTGCATATCTGATGGCAAATATATATTGCATATTTTGTTTATCTGAAAAAGTTTTTAATTCACCTGCACTTTAAAAATATTTTTTCTGAGCAGAGAGTTCTATTTGACAATTTGTTTCTTTCATCACTGTAAACATGTTTCTCATTGTCTTCTTATTTGTGAATTTTTGACGAAAAGTCTGCAATCATTCTTATCTTTATCTTTCAGTACATAATGTATCTTTTTTCCTTTGGTTGATTTTAACATGTTGTCTGTATCACAGGCTTTTAGCCATTTGACTATGGTGTGCGTTCAAGTGCTTTTCTTTGTGTTTATCTTGACTGGGTTTTCGTGCTATTCTTGGATCTGTGAGTTTATAACTTTCATCAAATTTGGAAAATTTGCCCCAGAGGTAAGAAGGTATTTGTTGTTTTTAACTTTCATTTTTGAGTAGATATAGAGTATCTTTTACTTAAAGGCTAGTTAGTTCCATTACTAAAGGACTTTTTTTTTTTTTTTTTTTTTTTTGGCACTATTTGCTTTTCTCCACTTAGGGTAACTTAATTATTATCTACCTGTGTTATTCCACATGAGCTGTGGGAATTGTTCAATTATAGCTTCCCAGAAATTATTCTTTCTTTAAAAGTTGGTTTCCATGGCACAATAGAATTTGACCCTACTTATGGACAGAATGTTGTTTTCACAAACACAGATGGAGATCCCTATGCTGACCCCGGGACTCTTTCTCTGTGTAGCTCCTGAACTCTCTGGTACTCTGTCCTGTGAATTCTAGTCTCCTTGGCCTTCCTAAATTCTGATCTCTGACTTTTCAAGTCTGTGAAAACACTGGTGTCTGTTGGATTCCCCAGTGCACAGTGTTCTATCACTTTGTTTGTGTATCATGTCTTGAGGGTCACCGTGCTCACTGCCATTGCCAACATCCCAAACAAGTTTTATGTATTTTGTTCAGTTTCTACCTATTTACAGATGGAAGATAAGACATATAGCAGTTACTCTTTCATGGATTGTGTGTTAGTTTCCTATAGCTATTGTAACAAATTACTACAAACTTAGTGCCTTAAACACCCAACAACACAAATTTATTCTCATAGTCCTGCAGGTTAGAAGTTCAACATGGGTCTCACAGGGACAACATAAGCTGAATTGTATTCCTTTCTGGAGGTCTGAGTAGAATTCATTTTCTTTCATTTTTCAGCTGCTAGAGGCTTGTGGATTCCCTTTCTCCACCTTCAAAGCCAGCAAGGGCAGGTTGCATCCTTCTACATTGTGTCTCTCTGATCACTTCTTCTGCCTCTCTCTTCCACTTTTTAGGACCTTGTTATTGCACTGAGTCAACCTGGATAACCCTGGATAACTTTCCTATTTTACAATGAACTGATTATCAAAATTTCATCTGCAATCACAGTTCCCTTTGCTGTATGACCTATATATTTATGGATTCCAGGGACTAGGTTGTTGGCACCTTTAGGAGAATCATTCTTCTGTCAACTACTCTGAATTGTAAATAAACACAATTCTCCAGAAGGAGTGGGGTACTGTAAAGGAGGTAATAGGAACAAAATTTTAGAAGCTGGAAAGATGATGAGTAAAAGGTTTACTGATTTAGAAAAGGGTAATCCTTAAACCAGCAATGGAAAATGTTGAGAATGTAACCCAGCATAGTTTATGGTATCAAAAATTTGGAATTTCAGTACTCCCGGTGATGTGGATAACACAGAATGCTAAAATAAAGTATATTGGCCAAGCATCTATTTAAGAAGAGGTTAGAGTGCTAAATCCCTTTTCCACTTTGCTCAGTCACATGCCTGATTGCCTTCTTCAATGCTAGCAGAAAACTAAGGGTTTTATTCCCTTAGGGAGTGTCTTTCCTAAAAAAAAAATCCAGCCAAAATCCAGCCAAAATCCCAGGGGTGGAGGATCAAACCATCCATGGGGTCCCACTGCAGGCCCAGAGCTCCTAATCAGACTTCTAGTCTTCATCCAGGGGGCAAGCATCCAAAGAGCACCAGATGCCTGAGAAAAACTTATGTCACAAAGCATGAGTTAGCATGTGAACTTGGAAACAGACACAACAGAGCTTGAAAGAGTGGGAAGAAATAAAATCTTCAAAAAAAAAAAAAAAAAACTCTAATATTCCAGGAGATATTAGAGAAGAAGATATTGAAACCAAACCATAATTCAGATACTCCAAAAAATAAAAAATAAAAGTAAATGAAGGGACACTCAGGACATAAAAAATATATATTGAAAATTAAAAAAATAAACAGTAGGGCAGAGGCAAGATGGCTGACTGGAACCAGCTCTCCACAGAGGCTACTGTCCAGAAGGAGAGTTGAAGGATGGAAGTTTAGCAAGTAAGCTGATGGTTTGGAGCTGAGCCAAGAGAGAAGGTTGAAGAATGCACATCAACCCTGCTGAGGTGAGCTGCAACCCCAAGGATACAAACAAAAGATACAAAATCCATTGTCAAGCAGATGGGAGTCCCCTCCTGAATGAGAATAGCTCACAGTATTCTCCATACAAATAAGCAAGCAGAGTTCAAATGTCCTCCCAGTTTATCCCATGGGAAAGACCCTCTAAAAACCATACCCCCTTCCCCTACTAGGGTGCCATGGCACTCTCCTGTCAGGCATAAAACAGTATAAAACTGTATATGTTCTTTACCTATAATTCTGAACTCCCAGCACTCCCCTTCACTCTCACCCTGAGGTCTGGAAGCCTGTCCACCAGGGAGTCCAGGTTCTTGGGCATTTTCTCAAGAGGTGTGGACAAGGCATGACCTGTTGCTGGTCTGTGCTGATTCTGTGGCATGGGGTAAGGAGAAGATCGTCAACCAAGAAGGAACCATACAGGAGTGGTGGTGCCCTGAGGCACAGAGAGCAGCCACAGCAATAGGGCTCACGCCCCTGGATTTTCTGGACAGACACTTCCTGTCTCTCTGGGCAACCAGAGGAAGCTGGGCATCTTCTCTGGTGGAAAATGGTGGAACAGATCTGGGATGGAAATGCAGACCCAGGAGCAAAGTGTATGCCTGAGGTGGTACTTCCCTGGGTGGAACATGGGGACTAGAATATGTGCACATAGGCGGCAGACTTCCAGGGAGGGAATGACCCAGAGGACTGCTTTACTGAGCCTCAGATGCACCCGGCCCTCAGGGGATCATAGCTGAGACAAATGCGGGCAGGCAGAGGCTGGAACTGACAGCTGAGTTGTGAGCTCTAACCTGGCCCACACCAACACAAACTGCAGCCAAGATCAGGTAGCAGCACAGACCGGGGCTGAGTACAGGGGACTCAAAACAGTTCTGTGAACTCCAACAGCATCTGATCTGCAGGGGAATATAGTCAGGACAGAAACAAATTCTGCAAAGTTGTTCTATTCTGTTAGCAACATCAATCAGGGGTGGGGCTGGAACAGAGTGAACCGCCCCAGCCTCCAATAAGCACCCGAGGTTGTCAAGCCTCACCTCCCCCTGCCAGATAGTGGCAGAGAGCAGTGGCCTGGATGAGGAGACATAGATATCCCTGTAACTCAGGCAGGCACAACCCCCTGGAGCATCTGCTCATTGGAGGAAAGTGGGTACCAGCCTTGTGGGATTACCAGAGACTGGGTGTGACAGAGGTGCAAGGTGGGGATGGAGGCATCAACCTTCTCAGACTAATTTATTTGCTGGGTGGGTCCTTCTGACCTAATGGAGCACTGGAGTGAGTTCTACTGGAGCTGCCAGCAGACCCCTGTTATTTAGTTGCCAGAAACTTTTTGAACTCTCCCACTTGAAACCAGTGCTGACTGGGACAATTGATTTTGACCTCTTGAACTGGGCCAATCACCCAAGGACTATCCAAAGTGGTATCCTGGGTGTGTGGTTGTGGGAGGGTTTGATTTTCCTTTTCCAATTGCTGCCTATGGGGGGGAGGGGTGACACAATTGCTGGTATTTCTCCACAGCTGAGATTTTAACTCAGAGTAACTGATTCACTAGGGTAGGACAGAGACCAGCTGAGAACAAGACAGAGCCACTTATCCCCACAACACCAAGCAGGCTCCAAGTTTCTCAGGCCATAGCACTGTATGGTTCCTTGGCAAAGGTGTAGGGGAAAAGGTACAGACACCAGTCCAAGCTTTTGGGCAAAGAGCTGGTTAATCACTACTCCTGCAGCCCCCAACCCAACTTATACTTATCTGGTCATCTAGCCAAACAAGGTAAAATAATCATGGGGCAGAATCAGCAGAAAAACCTCCAGTAACAAGAATAACCAGAGTAGATCAACACCCCTCCCCCCACAAGGAAGGATATGGCAGACACAACTGAAGATCCCATTCATAAACAGAGGGCTGAGATGTCAGAAATTGAATTCAGAGCTTGGATTGTAAATAAGATTAATAGAATAGAGGCAAAGTTGGAATCAGAAATTCAAGGAGAATTTCAAAAGTTGTCTCAAGAATTCAATGAATTCAAAGACAAAATCAGCAAAGATTCTTAACACATTGAGACAAGAATTTGAAGCCCTCAAAGATCTGAGAAATACAGTAGAATACCTCAGTAACAGAATGGAGCAATCAGAAGAAAGGATTTCTGACATTAAAGACAAAGCTTTTGAAAGCTCTCAAACTCTCAAAGAAGAAGGGAAATGGAGAGCAAAAATGGATTATTCTCTCAGAGAGTTCTGGGATAAATCAAAGAAAACTAATATTTGCCTTATAGGAATCCCTGAAGGTGATGAAGTTTCTTTGCAAGGCAGGCATAGAAGCTTTTCTTCATGTAATTATGAAAGAGAACTTTCCAGACATGCCAAAAGCTTCTGAAATTCAGATACCAGACAGTTTCAGAAACCCAGCATGACTCAACCCAAATAAGACATCCTCCAGGCACATCATAATTAACTTCACTAAAGTTAATATGAAGGAGAAAATTCTGAAAGTAGCCAGACTTGAGAAAACCACAACCTATAAAGGGATCAATGTTACAATGACTGCAGATTTCTCTGCTGAAACCTTTCAAGCCAGAAGAGGGTGGTCATCGACTTTTTAATCTCCTAAATCAAATAACTTTCAACCTAGGATCCTGTATCCAGCTAAACTGAGTTTCATCTATGATGGAGAAATTAAATACTTTATGACATGCACATGTTGAAGACTTTTGACATAGCTAAACCAACTTTCAAGGATATTCTCCGACCTATCCTCCATAATGACTAGTGCAATCCTCCACCACAAAAGTAAACTCACTTAGAAACTTTTGATCAAATTCCAACTTCCACAGTGGGGAAAGGATTAAAAATGTCCAAAGGACATTTGAAAAAGTGGATAGCCAAAATTCTACCAGGCTTATCAATATTCTCCATTAATGTGAATGGCTTAAATTGTCCTCTAAAGAGGCACAGGTTGGCTGACAGGATACAAAAACTCAGGCAGGTATCTGCTGCATACAAGAATCTCATCTTACCTTAAACAATAAATACAGACTCAGGGTGAAGGGATGGTCATTATATCCAGGCAAATGGAAAGCAGAAAAAATCAGATGTTGCAATTTTATTCACAGACACAGTAGGGTTTAAACCAAAAAAAGTAAGGAAAGATAAAGATGATTACCTCATATTTGTTAAGGGTAATACTCAATATGATGAGATTTCAATTATTAATATTTATGTACCCAACCAGAAGGCGCCTCAATTTATAAGAGAGACCTTAACAGGCATAAGCAACTTGATTTCCTCCAGCTCCACTGTTGGGCCCTGCCATGTGCCTGAGGCCTAGTGCAACTTCCCAAGCCTGACTAGAAGTAGATCCATCGAGGTACTTCTGTGTAGCAATGACTCAGCAAGGCCTGGCCTGAAACTGCCTCTACCTAGATACAGCCAACATGGTACCATGCCATTGGCCCAACCCTGTCACACACCTCATCCCCTGCCTCCTTTCCCCACCCCTTCCCCACGTTCTATATAAGTGGCTGCTTGACACAATAAAGTTGAGTTCCTGCTTCGACAGACTCCCGGCTCCATGTGTTCCTGTTCGGGCTGCCGATGCTCACCATCCCACTCAGCCCCAGGGACAGAGTCAGGCTGGCCCTACTCTCCCCTCTTCTGGACCTGCTGGACAGCCCAACACTCCACAATAGAGATTTTCACACTCCTTTGGCAGTGTTGGATAGATCCTCAAATAAGAAGCTAAGCAAAGACATTTTAGATTTAAACGTAACCATTCAACATTGGGATTTAACAGACATCTACAAAACATTTCATCCCAACAAAACTGAGTACACATTATTCTCATCAGCAAACAGAACATACTCCAAAATCGACCATATCTTAGGTTACAAGGTCTAACCTCAGCAATTTTAAAACAATAGAAATTATTCCTTGCATCTTCTTGGACCATCAGGGAATAAAAGTTGAACTCGGTAACAACAGGAATCTGCATATCCGTACAAAAACATGGAAGCTAAATAACCTTATGCTGAATGATAGCTGGGTCACAGATGAGATTAAGAAGAAAATTACCAAATTTTTGAAACAAAACAATAATGAACACACAAATTACCAGAGCCTCTGGGATATGCAAAGGCACTCCTAAGAGGGAAATTTATAGCACTGTAAGCCTTCCTCAAGAGAATGGAAAGAGAGGAAGTTAAAAACTTAATGGGACATCTCAAGAAACTGGAAAAGGAAGAACATTCCAATCCAAACCCCAGCAGAAGAAAAGAAATAACTAAAATTAGAGCAGAATTAAATAAAATTGAAAACAAAAGGATTATACAACAGATCAATAAATCAAAAAGTTGGTTTTTTGAAAAGGTCAATAAAATAGATAAACCTTTGGCTAAACTAACCAGGAAAAAAAGAGTAAAATCTCTAATTTCATCAATCAGAAATGACAAACACAAAATAACAACAGATTCTACAAAATTCAGAAATTCCTTAATTAATATTATAAGAAAATTTGTTCTCAGAAGTATGAAAATCTGAAAAAAATTGACCAATACTTGGAAGCATACCACCTTCCAAGACTTAGACAGAAAAAATTGGAAATGTTGAAAAGGCCTATATCAAGTTCTGAAATAG
>CAUYPK010037724.1:0-21039 GCA_963574355.1 Loris lydekkerianus | reverse complement strand
CCAAACCTACACCAAGGATATGGAAATAAAATTTTAAAAAAAAAAAAAAAAAAAAAAAAATATATATATATATATATATATATATATATATCTGAAACTTAAGTTTCAGCTAAACAAAACAAAACCCACACAGTTAGTGGCAAATGAAAAACAAAGTTTTCACATACAAAAATTTAAAAAGAATTTATAAATACAGTCCTCTTATCCATTTGGGTTATGAGAAATTGACTCATTTAATACCTTTTCTTTAAATTATGAGACATTTCTTCACATTCATAAAGACTTATATGAATTTTGTACCTTCCATGAACTACTGTCTTAGAACAAAAGTCATTATGCTTATGCACTGGATAGTTAATAGGTTAATTTCTTCTCTCAGAAAACCAATGGCTTGTCGCCTGTAGCTCGGTGGGTAGGGCGCCGGCCACATACACTGGGACTGGCAGGTTCAAACCTGGCCGTGGCCTGGTAATCAACAACGACAATGATGACAACAAGAGAAAAATAGTTGGGTGTTGTGGCAGGCACCTGTAGTCCCAGCGACCTGGGAGGCTGAGGCAAGAGAAACTCTTAAGCCTATGAGTTTGAGGTTGCTGGGACCTGTGATGTCACAGCACTCTGTGGAGGACGACATAGTGAGACTCTGTCTCAAAAAAAAGAAAACCATTGGTTTGCTAGTTTATTAGCCTTAATAATACACATTATACACTGTATTCCCTAAAATCCATTTTTTCAGTGACTTCTCTGTTTTCATTTCTTTAGTATTAAAGACCTAATTACAAATACAAATACATCTTAAAAGAATGATTACATCAAATGTTAGCAGGGATACACTGAAACGGGAACTTAAATATGATGGTAGAAGTGCATTTGAATAATAAACACTGGAAACATTCAGAAGTACACATCCATTTAGCCAACAGTTAGTTCTTCTGGAACTTTATCCTGATGAAATATAGTTATTTATATTTAAAGATGCTTTGTGTAGTGTTAACAACCAAATTGGAAACCTGTATAACAACAGAAAACTCACTAATTAGATTATGGTATGTCCATGCAGCCTTAAAAATGAACATTTGTATCCATTGTTCACAATACATATTGGGGGAGGGTTTGTTTGTTTGGGGGGGGGGGGGTTTAGTGAGACAGAGTCTTACTCTGTTGCCCAGGCTAAAATGCTGTGGTATCAGCTTTGCTTACAGCAATCTCAGACTCCTGGGTTCAAGCGATCTTCTAGCATCAGCCTCTTAAGTAGCTGGGACTACAGGTGCCCGCCATAGCGTCTGGCTAATTTTTTTTTTTTTTTCATTTTAGTAGAGATGGGGGTCTCACTCTTGCTCAAACTGATCTTCAACTCTTGAGCGCAAGTGATCCTCCTGCCTCGGCCTCTCAGAATGCTAGGATTACAGGAATGAGCCACTGCTTCCCAGCCCTGTATTGTTGAATAAAAACAGCAGGCCTCACAATGGCTAAGAAGATAAATTTTGTACTATGTGGTTTTTGCCATAATTTAAAATTTTTTTTAAGTATTTTAAAAAAAGAGAAAAAAGCCTTCAAAGTCTCACACATAAATTTGGTAAACAATATTTCACATATATGTGGTTATGTTATATTTACACATACACATAGAAAAGGGCTAGAGACCTAAATACTATACTAACATGTAATTAAATCCATGAGTGATAAGATATGGGCTGTTTTACATACTTTTTCTTTTATGTTTCTCACTTATTTTTCTTTTGAGAAAAAGTCTCACTCTGTCATTTCGGCTAGACTGCACAGGTGTCACTATAGCTCATTACAACCTCAAACTCCTGAGTTCACAAGATCCTCCTACCTTAGCCTCCTGAACAGCTGGGAGTACAGCCACATGCCACTATGCCTGGCTAAATTTTTCCACTCATTCTTTCTCAGGTTGTTCTTGAACTCCTGAGCTTAAGCAATCCTCCCACCTCAACCAGGGTGCTAGGATTACAGGCATGAGACATGGCAACTGGCCTGAAAATTTATAATGAATGTAAATTAATTGCAGTAAAAGTTTCCAAGATAAGCTATTATTTACATCTTGATGTTCCAAATTATATACTAGATAAAATCCTACCTTTTATAGATAATTGGGGAAATCTTTACAAACATTAATTACCTGTTTTGCACTCAGCACAGAGATGCTTCAGAAGCTACTAAATTGCGCAAAGCTACTTCCTTCACTCATGAGGTAGCTCCAGACTGCAGTGCTCTGAATCCTCTGCCAGCTTTCACCTCAGCAGCTCTTGTCGTTTTTTTACTATTGTCGGGGAAGTGTCCTTCTCCATTTTAATTTATTACTTTTAATTTAGTAGCAAACCCAAATATAAGCACTCATTAATAAAAGAGAAAAAAAAAACTGAAGGAGAATATAGGTTCTCTCCTGAAGGATGAGTGGGAATGTGCTTTTGGGACAGAGTTCTACCAATTTTTTCTTTGGGAGAGGGAGGAAGGCAGTAGTGTGTTTCTAAGTTCAAGGCTACATTTTAGCACAGTCATTCAACTATCTTCCACCATGAGGGACATAGCCAATGACATTCACAAATAAGACCCGTGCCCATGGTCATTTGGGAGCTCATGTAAAGGCTGCAAGTCAAGCAGGAAGACCCTGAAGGCTATGTCTGGTTCCTAAGGTAAGAGTTATTACCTCCACACCATTCTCTGGTGCTCAGGAATATTTATCAAAATTTGAAGGAGAGTCATGTTATTGTGAAGACAACCTTGAACTTAGTCATGTGTTTATTTAATGAATGTATTTCAAAATAAATGATTTAAAATCCAGGGCTTCATACTAAACAACATGACATAGGTGTGCTGGTAACAACATAACAGAGAGCCATGTTTCACGGTTACTTCTGCCAGGAACATAACTCCTGAAGAAATGGGACATTACCATGTTGAAGTATTATGGGCTGAACTCTAGCCCCAAGTAGCGCCTAAGTAGTCAAGTAGTGAAAGTAAGGAAAAGTTCTTGGAAGAAAACAAAAAGCACTACTCCAGGAAACACAAGAATGAAAATAGAAAGTAGAACATCCTTATTGTTGAGATGAAAAAAAGGTTTAGCGTTCTAGAGAAAAGATCAAATCAGCTACAACATTCCCTTAAGCCAAAGCCTAATCCAGAGCAAGGCCTTACCCGTTTTCAGTTCTACAAAGGCTGAGAGAGGTCAGAAAACCATGGAAGAAAAAGTTTGACACTAACAGAGGTTGATTCATGATGTTTAAGGAAAGAACCCATCTCTATAACATAAAAGTGCAAGAAGCAGCAGTGAGTGCTGATGCAGAAGCAGCAGCGAGCCATCCAGAAGATCTAGCTAAGAACACCGATGAAGGTGGCTAGACTAAACAACAAATTTTCAATGTAGATGAAAGAGGCTTATATTGAAAGAAGAAAATGCCATCTAGGACTTGCATAGCTAGAGAGAAATCAAAAGCCTGGCTTTAAAGCTGCAAAAGACGAGCTTATTCTCTTGTTAAAGGCTAAAGTACCGCATGACTTTTAAGTTGAAGCCAATGCTCATTTACCATTCCAAAAGTCTTAGGGTCCTTAAGAATTATGCCAAAGTGGCTTGGCACCCGTAGCACAGTGGTTACAGAGCCAGCCACATACACCTGTAGTCTCACCTACTTGGGAGGCTGAGGCAAGAGAATCACTTAAGTCCAAGAGTTTGAGGTTGCTGTGAGCTGTGATGCCACAGCACTCTACCATGGGCAACATAGTAAGACTCTGTCTTCTCAAAAAAAAAAAAAAAAAAAAAAAGAATTATACCAAATCTACTCTGTCTATGCACTGTAAGTGAAGCAACAAGGCTTGAAGGACAACATATTTGTTTACAGAATGGTTTACAGATTAATTTAAGCCCACTGTTGAGACTTACTGCTTAGAAAAGATTCCTTTCAAAATAGTACTACTCATTGACAATGCATCTAGTCACCCAAGAGCTCTGATGGAGATGTGCAAGGAGATTAATATTTTCATGCCTGCTAACGCAACATCTATTCTGCAGCCCATGGATCAAGGACTAATACCAACTTCCCAATCATACTATTTATGAGAGAGAGTTCATAAGGCTATAGCTGCCACAGACAGATCCTCTGATGGATCCAGGCAAAGTAAATGGAAAACCTTCTGAAAAAGATTCACCATTCTACACACTATTAAGAATAATCATGATTCACAGGAGAAGGTCAAAACATTAACATTAACAGGAGTTTCAAAGAAATTGATTCCAACTCTCATGGATGACTTTGAGGGGTTCAAGACTTCAGTGGAGGGAGTAACTGTAGATATGGAAACAGCAAGCAAAGTACAACTAAAAGTGAAGCCTGCAGATGTGACTGAATTGCTACAGTCTCATGATTAAACCGGAATGGATGAGGAATTGCTTCTTATGAACAAGCAAAGAAAGTAGTTTCTTGAGATACAATCTACTCCTGGTGAAGAGATCCAATTTTGAAAGAAGTTTTACTGTGGGTAAAATGCTATCAAGCAGCAAACATTTTGTGCTACAGAGAAATCTTTCATGGGAGGAAGAGCCCATCAATCCAGTAAACATCACTGATGTCTTATTTTAACAGTTATCCCAAACTTCAGCAACCTCCAGCCTGATCAGGCAGCAGCCATCAATACCTAAGGCAAGACCCTCCACCAGCAAGATTACAATTTGAAGGCTCAAGATGATTGTTAGCAGATTTTAGCAATAAAGTATTTTTAACTGAGGTATACATATTGGTTTCTGAGATATAATGCTATTGGACACTTAGAAACAGACTACAGTCTAGTGTCAACTTTATTTCCACATGTACTAGGAAACTAATTAATTTGCATGACTTGCTTTATTGTGGTATTTGCTTTATTGCAGTGTCTGGAACCAAACCCACAATGGCTCTGAGGTATGCCTGTATATACCACTTGGTTTTTTCAAATTTCTTTATATGCTGGACTCTCCAATATATTAAAAACTTGCTTCTGTGACTCATACAACTGCAGCCTTAGCACAGCAAGGATAAGTAAATGGGCTCAGATAAGTAACTGGGTGCCTGATTAGATAGGCTTCGTAGCCAGAAGCAATACTGACAGCACCTAAAAAGCAAAAACAAGGGATCAAAGAGTCAAAGATAGAACAGAGCCATAGGCCAAAGACGCAACAGGCACTTGTGACCAGAATAAACTGGAAGGATCCATGTTGGGCCAGGGATGACCAAACCAAGGCCCCAAAGGTTTTAAATTACAGCCAATCACTATTCCCAAGAGTGTGTGACTCAGTTAAGTTCACTTATGCAAAGACAAAACCCAAAGACCATAGGCAGTGGGTGTAAGAGAAAAAAAGAAGTGATCTGTCTAAGTAGACTGACTCACTTTCTCTTGTTTGACTTTAGCTCTAAGAAGTATATAGTCTATATTCACTCAAAAGACAGGATGCATACTAACATTAGTGAATGAAAATTTGATAAGGAATGGGATATTTATACAGCTTCAAAGTATCATCATAAGAAATACTTATTAATTCCAAAGTAAAAAGTAGTAGTAACTTCACTGTGGAAAAGCCTGGCAGATACCACTTAGCTAGGGGATTAAAGTTCGTCGCTACTGATGAGACAAACAGACCCGATGTGCCTCTTGTTACGATGCACGGAAACACATCGCTGTGGCATTCCAGCCAAAAACACACAATCTGAATCTAAGCTTAGGAAACATCAGACTTACTCAAATTAAGTGACATCTTATCAAAAAGAAGTGGTCTATAAAAACATCAAGGTCATGAAAGGCGATGTAAGATTAAGGAGCTGTTTCACATTAAAAGAGACTGAAGAGACAACAACTAAACACGATGTTTTTCTTTTGCTATAAAGGACGTTAATGAAACAATTGGTAAAAATTTCAATAGTCAGGTTAGATAATAGTTTTATACCATAATTAATATTCTAATTATTACATCTGTACTTTTTTTTTAAAAGAAAGTGCACACTGAAGTATTTAGAGTTAAAGGGATATCATACACTACAACTTTCAAATGGTTCAAAAAAACGTGAATATAGATTGAATGATAAAGCAAATTATTAACCACTGGTGAACTTGAGTGAAGAATATATGGGAATTTATGGTCAACATTTGAAGCAAATTGAAAAGGTGGAAAAGCTCAATAAGTGGATGCTTCATGAGCTGACTGAAAATCAGAACAATCATTCTTGTTATCTTCTCTTATTCTACACAACGATTCTCAATCACATTGTGGTATGTGATGAAAAGTGACTTTGAAAGTGAATTTCATACAGGTGATGATGACCAGCTCAGTGGTTAGACCAAGGGGAACCTCCAAAGCACTTCCCAAAGCCAAACTTGCACCATAAAAGGTCACGGTCACTGTCTGGTGATCTGCTGCCAGTCTGATACACTATTAGAGTTTTCTGAATCATGGCAAAACCACTACATCTGAGAAGTGTGCTTAGCAAATTGATCAGATGTACCAAAAAGTGTAAAGCAGCCAACACTGGTCAGCAGAAAGGGCCCAACTCTTCTCCATGAGAACACCCAATCACACGCCGCACAACCAATGCTTCGAAAGTTGAACGATTTGGGCTAAAAACTTTTGCTTCATCTGTCATATTCACCTGACCTCTCGCCAACCAACTATTACTTCCTCAAGCATCTCGACAACTTTTTGTAGGGAAAACACTTTCACAACCACCAGAATGCAATAACAAACAATGTTTTCCAAGAGTTTGTCGAATCATGGCTTGGTGCCTGTAGCTCAGCAGCTGGGGCGCCAGCCACATACACAGAGCTGGCGGGTTCAAATAAGCTGGCCTGCCAAACAGCCATGACAACTACAACCAAAAAATAGCTGGGTGTTATGGCAGATACCTGTAATCCCAGATACTTGGGAGGCTGAGGCAAGAGAATCACTTAAGCCCAAGAGTTTGAGGTTGCTGTGAGCTGTGATGCTACAGCACTCTACCCAGGATGACAGGCAGCTTGAGACTCTGTCTTCAAAAAAAAAAGAGTTCGTCAAATCCTGAAGCACCAATTTTTACACTGCAAGAATAAACAAACGTATTGTTCACTGCAAAAATGAGTTGACTGCAATGTTCTATTCTGATTAATAAAGATGTGTTTGAGCCTAGTTATAATGATTTAAAATTCATGGTCCACAACCACAACTACTTTTGCACCAGCCTAATATTGTTTTCGAACCATTGATATAACTCTCAAATTAATTCAAAATAAAAAGTTTAGTTTTTAAAAAGGACGAGGTGAGTGAAAGTCCAGGCCCCAGACCCTTCTGGCCAGGGAAATTCAGGATTCCAAGGCTGGACTTCTCCCTTGATGTGGGCTGTAATGATAAATGACATGAGCAAAGACTTTGGAGCTGTGCAGTTCTGGGCTCTAATCATTGTTCCTTGCATAAACTAAGATCACACAAAAAGAATAAGTACAGCCATAAACTCTGACATTCGATACAGGAAAAAAGAAAACTATACATTAAACCATTTACAAATAAAGATGAGGAGACACTCAATAAAATAGAAAATTGAATCTGGCGGCATATTAAAGAAATGATAGACCATAGCAAATCAAGTTGGTTCAGATGCTTAAGGTAAGAATGAGTGGCTAGATGGATGAATATCAAGAAATCCATTAAAATAACTTATCAATTATAAAAGTCAGAAAAGAAAAAGACTTATAAATTCAATAAAGAGATATGTTCAATATTTGAACATCTTTTCCTAAATGTTTATTTTTTCCAGTGGGAATATCTGTAACTTTTCTGATTCTACAAGTGATCATGATTATCATAAAATTTTCCATATAAAGCAAGAGTGGGTAGAGCCTCATAGTCCATGTGGAGTCTTTCCAGCTTATGAAAGCATATTTATAGGTAGACAGATAATGAGCAAGCAAGGAAAAGAGAGAGAAACCTTTTTCTGAGAATAAAAGACAGGGTCTGCCCCTACCAATGACACTCTTAGAATTGGGGGCTTCCACAAAGCATACAAGAGTCCACATTGTCATCTTCCTTTACATCAACTTCCCCCTCCTCCCTAACCAGCCATCAATCCAAAAGATAGCAAAATGTACATATGAGTTACTTATAAAAAGCTCTCATCACATAGATGTCCTCACCACTCAGGTACTTTTCATCTTTTGCTATGAAGGGCTCTAAGTAGAAAGAATAAAAGGTAAAAAAAGATTTTAAGAGACAGAATGTTTATATGTATAATTTTTTAAATGGGGAGAATAAAGAATTAAGTAGATATTGTGCAGAAGAACCCAGACCAAAATCATCATCATCATCTGCTTTGAGGATTTTCCAGTGTAAAAAGCATTCTTTAGAGAACATTGTGTTTAAATATTCTCTGGTGTTTCAGAAGTTATCAGCAGGTTTTCAGAACTCAGACATCATTCAAATCATGGACAGAATTGGGAGCCTCATTCACAGAGGCTGTTTTCTATCTGTGGCTGGATAATAAGCATCTCCAATAATAAAGTATGTAGGCTCCAACAGGAAGTATACCCACTCCCAGTTCCAAATAACCTACTCTGCAAAAAGCAAAGATCCTTCTGAAACCAGGGAAGTTAAAGAGTCTGATCTCATCCCTTCAAAACAACCAGAGCTCAAGGTTACAGTAACCTAATGCTCCCGTATTATTTTGACCAACTCCATAAAAACAAAAGCTGCCTTTGATGTACCTCAATGCCCAGCCACCTTATTAGAGAATCAAATATTAAAAATTAATCAGACTGGCGAGACACCATTCAATGTGACATAGAACATATTGTCATGAATGTCTACAATTTAGATCATGGTCTATTTCTTTCCTGATCACATCTGATTCTAGTAAAGCAGCTCTGCAGTTGTTGCGTAGCAAGCTTCCACACAGCTTCCCTGCTTTCGCAGTTCCTCTACTCTGCAAGGGATCCCCTCCTCCTCTAGGGATTGACACATTGAAATGCACGCTGCTAATTCATCCCCTTATCTTCCTGCCCCACTATAATATCCATGGACAAAATTCACATGCCATCACCTCTACTGTGAAGTAGAGAACACACGAGTTGACACAGGGGTAGGATTCACTAAAGGGAGGAGGAAGAGAGGGACCTGATCTCAGGCAAGGTTGAGACTTAAAAAGCATACAGAGGACAGCTGGGTGCAGTGGCTCACTCCTGTAATCCTAGCACCTCTGGGAGGCCAAGACAGGTGGGTTGCTTGAGCTCAGGGAGTTCAAGACCAGCTTGAGTAAGAGTGAGTCTCTACTAAAAATAGAAAAAAAAAAAAAGGTACCTTTAGGCTCAGGTGCTCAGGAGGCAGAGGCAAGAGGTTGATCAAGCCCAAGAGTTTGAGGCTCCTGTGAGCTATGATGATAAAGCACTCTACCCTGGGTGACAGAGGGAGACCATGAATCAAAAAAAAAAAAAAAAAAAGGCATTCTGAGGATGACTAGGGAAGTGGTGAGTGGCCCTCAGGACTCAGCTTAAGCTCCATTGGCTCTGCTCTGCTGCTCCCAGGCTCCACATTCCAACTGCACACCAGATTCTCCACAAGGAGTACTTCAGGTGCCCCAAACTAACCATACTCCAGCCAAAACCTTCCTCCTGTACATGGATACCGAATAATTAAACAATTTTGTCTTCACAAGACCCAGTGGTTTGCTTCAACAGGAATCCTTTTGTGCTGTCTGTCACTAGCTGCACTTACTGTTAAGGATGCAAAAATAAATATGCCCAGAGGGACCTACAGGCTGGTACCTGAGTGCCTTGCTCACTGAGGATAAACTTGAATAAATAAATGAAAAACGGCAGAAATCTACAGGTCACTTGAAAACATTTTTAGATTGTGACCTGCAGTAGACATAGATGACCCACATTCTTGATGCTACTGAGTGATGCCAGAAGCCACCAATCACTGATCACTTAATAAATCCTTAGTGACCACTACTCCTCAGGCAGTTTTCTAGGTACTGGAGATATAGCAGTAAACAACACTGACAAAAATCTCTGCCTTCATAGAGCTTGCACTAAAGTAGAACCTCTGTAAGTTGACCACCAGGGGCTGTGGCAATCTGGCCAACATATGGAAGTAGTCAACATAAGGAACTGGCCTTCATACACATGGTACATGTACATGTCTGGTCTATGAAAATTAGGGCAACTTAAGGAGGTGGTCAATGTAGGGGGGGGCGGTCACCTATGGAGGTTCTATTGTATATAAAGTCAAAATTAGATCAGATTGTGATAAGTACTGTGGAAAAAAATAAAGAAGGATGTTAATGATTGTGTATATGGGGGGAGAGGGTGGACAATTTCAAATCAATGGTTAGGGAAAGACTCCCTGAAAAGGTGACATTTGAACAAATTTGTGAAGGTGAGGGAGCACACTGTGGGGCCATTTGAAAGAAGACCACCCTGGGCAGAGAGAAGAGCAGGCAGAAGCACACCTGGCATAGTCAGGAGCAGGTGACTTTTAGGAGATAAGCTCAGAAAGGTGACTTTGTATGGCCTTATAGGAAAAAGGAAGGACTCTGCCTTGATTTCTGATGACCCTTTAGCCCTTTATCCTTTCTATCTCCTTCTTTGCCAGGGTTATTTAGTCACTCTTGCCCATTCCCATAAGCTCCAAAAAAAATGATAAAATAATCTATCAAGTACAGATAATGATTACTGTTAGCTGCCAGGATGCAAAACCTACTGGACATGGCCACCAAAAAGCAAAAATAGGCCAGGCAAGGTAGTCCATGCCCGTAATCCTAACCATCTGAGAGGCCAAGGAGGGAGGATCACTTGAAGCCAGGAGTTCAAGACTAGCCCGGGTAATATAGCAAGATTCTGTGTCTATGAAAAAAAAATTTTTTTTGAGAGTCTTGCTTTGTCACCCTGAGTAGAGCGCTGTAGTATCACAGCTCACAGCAACCTCAAACTCTTGGGCTTAAGCGATTCTCTTGCCTCAGCCTCCCAAGTAGCTAGGACTATTAATATAAGCGCCCTCCACAATGCCCAGCTATTCTTTGGTTGCAATTGTCATTGTTGTTTGGCAGGTCTAGGCTGGATTCGAACCCACAGCTCTGGTGTATGTGGCTGGCATCCTAGCCACTGAACTACAGGTTCCAAGCCAAAAAAAAAAAAAAAAAAATTAGTTCAAAGTTAGCTGAGCTGGGTGGCATACACCTATATTCCCAGCTACTCAGAGGCAGAAGAATCGCTTGAAACCAGAAATTCAAGGCTGCAACGAACTAGGATTGCACCACTAAACTCAAGCCTGGGTAAAAGAGAGATTTCCTGCCTCAAAACAAAAACAAAGGTGGGAACATGTCATTACCATCAAAGCCTTCTAGATTACACTTATACTAAACCAGCCTTTTTCTAACTCAGTAATTCTTTTTCTGAAGTTCATTTTTTTTCTCCAATCATAAGAGTAATACAGGAGAAACTCCTACTTTTCCAACCCAATCAATCAGGCCAGTGGTTGGATCACCCGTGGGTGTAATACACATTACCCATGACCACTCATTTTGCTGTGAGCAGCCATGTGATTTACATCAGAAACAGAGAAGTGTCTGATAATTTCATCAGGTGGAGTTGGTCAAGAGACCCCTAGCACAGGGGTCCTCAAACTGCGGCCTGCGGGCCACATGAGGCGGTGTGATTATATTTGTTCCCGTTTTGTTTTTTTACTTCAAAATAAGATACGTGCTGTGTGCATAGGAATTTGTTCATAGTTTTTTTTTTAAAACTATAGTCCGGCCCTCCAACCATCTGAGGGATAGTGAACTGGCCCCCTGTTTAAAAAGTCTGAGGATGCCTGTTATAGGACGTCTAGGAATAATGGCAGCAAAAGGATAGATGTCTCCTGCCCCCACCCCCATCCCATCCTCTTAAAATAAGCTAAAGAAATACAGAAATAGAGAAAAACCTGCATTTGAGCCTGAAACCAGGAAGGATGCCATTCCACCTGCCTTGAACTATGAGGAATTTCTGCTAGATAGAGTCAAGGTGGAACAGGACCAGAGAAGGCCTACACCAAGTTTCTTTGGGGTTTTTTTTTGCAGTTTTTGGCCAGGGCTGGGTTTGAACCCACCACCTCCAGCATATGGGGCTGGCGCCCTACTCCTTTGAGCCACAGGCACTGCCCCCTACACCACGTTTTCTAAGTAGAAGGAATGCAGCAAATGCAGGTGATACTAGCAGAACACAAGAGAGAGATAGGGCAGCAGGCACAGAACTGCTACAGCACAGTCAACAGACCTCCTCCAGGGTCCCAAGCAGGTATTACGCCACCCCTTTCCCCTGCCTGAAAGGCTGGGTCCTGGCCTGGGCAATACCACTGTAAATTCAGTCAACTTAAAATTTCCCCTTGTTCCTTCACTTGGATATGAAGAAGTCAGACAGAAACTCAGTTATCTCGGTTAAGAGTTCGTCTCCAGGCTCAGCGCCGATAGCACAGTGATTATGGCGCCAGCCACATGCACTGAGGCTGATGGGTTTGAACCGGCCCAGGCCTGCTAAACAACAATGACAACTGCAACAAAAAATAGCCGGGTGTTGGGGTGGGTGTCTGTAGTCCCGGCTACTTGGGAGGCTGAGGCAAGAGAATCACTTAAGCCCAAGAGTTGGAGGTTGCTGTGAGCTGTGACACCACAGCACTCTATCGAGGGCGACATAATGAGACACTGTCTCAAAAAAATCTCCCATGAGATTATGTGATAGTTGCAAAACTCTATAAAAACAGTGTTCAGAATAAGATTTAATAATAACTACAATGCCTTAGCAAGTGTAAGTGTGGTTATTTAAACAGGGATTTCTGAACTAGGAAAGACTGAATGGAAGTTAAAACTTTGAATGCTGACTTAAATAATAATGGATGAAAAAAATAGTAAATTAAGAACTAAGACAACCGGCTTGGTGCCTGTGGCTCAGCAGCTAGGACACCCACTGGCCACATGCACCGGAGCTGGTGAGTTCAAGTCCAGCCTGGGCCTGCCAGACAACAATAACAACTACAACCTAAAAGAGATGTCCGGGCGTTGTGGCAGGTGCCTGTGGTTCCAGTTACTTGGAAGGCTGAGGCAAGGAGAATCCCTGAGGCCCGGGAGTTTGGGGTTGCTGTGAGCTATGACACCATGGCACTCTACTGAGGGTGACACAGTGGGACTCTGTGTCAAAGGGAAAAAGAAAAAAAAAGAAGATAAGACAACCAATTAGAAAAGCTAAACTTAAAGCCCTCAAAAACTCATAATTATCAGAAGACAAAAATAAGATTAATTTTAACAGTGTAGTATGGAGAAAGAGCACAGCAAATTAAAAGCTTGAGCTAAATAAAAAAATCTATCAGAAATGATAAACAAATTCAGCAAAGTCAGAGAACACGAAATCAACATAGGAAAATCAGTTGCATTTCTATCCACTAAAAATGACCAATCTGGAAAAGAAATAAAATCATTCCATTTATAACAGGATCAAAAGCAATAAAATAATCAAGAATAAAGTAAGAAAGCAGCACATGTGGCTCAGTGAGTAGGGCACCAGCACCATATACTGAGGGTGGCAGGTTCAAACACGACCCCGGCCAAACTGCAACAACAACAAAAAATAGCTGGGCATTGTGGCAGGTGCCTGTAGTCCCAGTTACTCCAGAGGCTGAGATAAGAGAATCCCCTAAGCTCAAGAGCTGGAGGTTGCTGTGAGCTGTAACGCCACAGCACTCTACCAAGGGCAATAAAGTGAGACTCTGTCTCTGAAAAAAATAAAATAATAAACTAAGGACATGAAATATTTGTACACTGAAAATGACAAAACAATGCTGAAAGAAATGAGAAAAGACTTATAAAATGAATGACATCCTGACTAAGTGGATTGGAAGACTTATTAAGATGTCAATACCACTCAAATCAATCTATAAATTCAATGCAATCCTTATCTAAATCCCAATAAAATACAAACTCCATTCTAAAATCCATATGATCGCTCAAGAGATTCTGAATAACCAAAACAATCTTGAAAAAGAAGAAAATTAGAGGTGACATACTTTCTAATTTCAAAACTTACTACAAAACTACAGTAATCAAAACAGTGTGGTACTGACAAAAAACAGAGATACAGACCCACGGAATAGAGAACCCAGAAATAAACACTTACATAGTGTTTATTTTTAGACAGTCAAGGGGGAAAAAACAATCTCTTCAACAAATAGTGATGGGAAAATCAGATGTCCACATGCACAAACATGAGTACCCCCACCTCACAACTATATAAAAATTAACTCAAAATGGATCAGAAATCTCAGCATAAGAGCTAAAATCAAAAAGCCCTCAGAAGAAAACATAAGGGAAAATTTTCATGACACTGAATTTGTCAGTGATCTTTTGCATATGACATCAAAGCCAATGCAACAAATGCAAAAATATGCAAATGGTTATAGGAAAATTAAAAGTTTTCATCATCGGCTTGGTGCCCATAGCATAGTGATTACGGCGCCGGCCACATGCACAGAGGCTGGCGGGTTTGAACCCAGCCCAGGACAGCTAACCAACAATGAACTACAACATAAAATAGCCAGGCATTGTGGCAGGTGCCTGTAGTCCCAGCTACTTGGGAGGCTGAGGCAAGAGAATCACTTAAGCCCAAGAGTTTGAGGTTGCTGTGAGCTGTGACGCCATGACACTCTACCAAAGGTGACATAGTGAGACTCTGTTTCAAAAAAAAAAAAAAAGTTTTGAGCATCACAAGACACAATAAAGTAAAAAACTAATCCACAGAATGGGAGAAAACACTATCTATAAATCAGACATTCAGTAAGAAGAATATATTTTTAAAAACTCCTACTATTCAATAACAGCCCTATTTGAAAATGAGCAATGGATTTGAGTAGAGGTTTCTCTGAAGAAGAAATACAAATGGTAAATACCAATCAGCACAGAAAAAGCAGCTTAATGTTGATGACTAGTGATTAGAGAAATATAAATCAAAACAAGGAATTACTTCATACCCATTAGGATGGCTATCTGTTTTTAACAACAAACAAAAATTAACAAGTATTGGTGAGAATGTGGAATACCTGCAACCCTGTGCACTGCTGACAGGAACATAAAATGGCATAGTTGCTGTGGAAAATGGTATTTCAATTCCTAAGAAAACCAAATATACATTAATTTATGATCCAGAAATTCCACTTCTGGGTATACCCAAAGGAATTCAACAAAGAGCTTGAAGAGATATTTGTACACATGTATAGCCAAAATGCAGGAGCAATCCAAGTAACCATAGACAAATGAATGGACAAAAAAATGTGGCATATACATACAAAGGAATATAATTTGGCCTTAAAAAGAAAGATAATTTTGATCCATAATAGAACACAGATGAATCTTGAAGACATTATGCTAAGTGAAATAAGCCAGGTAAAACACTCCATCATAGCATTTATTGGATGCATTACAGTCAGCAAATTCATAGAGACAGTAGAATGTTGGGAAGAACAGGGAGTTACTGTTTAATGGGCATAGTGTTTCAGATGGGGAAATGAAATAAAAGATGGACGGGAATAATGGTTATACAACAATGTGGATGTACTTGATGCCACAGAACTGTATTCTTAAAAATGGTTACCATGGCAAATTTTACATTATATATCCTTTTTTTTTTTTTTCTGAATTCGGGGAACTTTATTGATGTTACATGACAAGGTGGGGCTCCTTAGGCCCTTCTTGTTCTTGAGGAGGTCTGGTGTGGAAACTGTCAAGGGGAGATTCTCAGTGAGGTGGGGGACTGAGTAGGCAGGGGCACCCCAGCAGCTAAGGGCCTTTTTCTTCCTCTCATGCTCTGGCTGGGGCTGGTGGTTCAGGGGTTCTTACTCCTTGGAGGCCATGTGGGCCATAAGATCCACCATCCTGTTGCTGTAGCCAAATTCATTATCATACCAGGCAATGAGTTTGACAAAGCGGTCGTTGAGGGTAAAGCCAAGCGCAACATCAAAGGTGGAAGAATGGGTGTCACTGTTGAAGTCAGAGGAGATGACCTGGTGCTCGGTGTAACCCAGGATGCCCTTGAAGGGGCCCTCTGATGCCTGCTTCACCACCTTCTTGATATCATCATGTTTGGCAGCCTTCTCTAGATGGCAGGTGAGATCATGACCAACACGTTGGCAGTGTAAGCTTCCCATTCAGCTCAGGGATGACTTTGCCCACAGCCTTGGCTTGCACCAGTTGAGGCAGGGATGATGTTCCGGAGAGCCCCGTGACCATCACGCCACAACTTCCCAGAGGGGCCATCCACAGTCTTCTGGATGGCAGTGATGGCATGGACCGTGGTCATGAGTCCCTCCACAATGCCGAAGTTGTCATGGATGACCTTAGCCAAGGGGGCTAAGCAGTTGGTGGTGCTGGAAGCATTGCTGACAATGCGGAGGCTGTTTTCATACTTCTCATGGTTCACACCCATCACAAACATGGGGGCATCAGCAGAAGGGGCAGAGATGATGACCCTCTTGGTACCCCCTGTAGGTGAGCCCCAGCCTTCTCCATGGTGGTGAAGACACCAGTGAACTTCACAACATACTCTGCACCTGCCTCACCCCATTTGATTTTGGTGGAATCTTGCTCCTGGAAGATGGTTATGGGATTTCCATTGATGACAATCTTCCTGTTCTCAGCCTTGACTGTGCCATGGAATTTGCCATGGGTGGAATCATACTGGAACATGCAGACCATATAGTTGAGGTCAATGAAGGGGTCGTTGATGGCGACAATATCCACTTTGCCAGAGTAAAATGCAGCCCTGGCGACCAGGAGCCCAATACAACCAAAGCCATTTATTCTGACCTTCACTTTCACCATGGTGCCTCGCGGATGCGGCTGGCGCTGCACTAGAAGCAGCTGTCCGACGAATGGGAGGACTAGAGAGCCTATATATCCTTTTAAGTTCAGTTCATCCTTACATATTTTTTACAATGAAAAAAAACAACAACAACAACAACAACACAGGGGGTGATGCCTGTGCCTCAAAGGAGTAGGGCGCCGGCCCCATATGCCGGAGGTGGCGGCTTCAAGCCCAGCCCCGGCCAAAAACTGGGGGAAAAAAAAAACAGGCTTGAGCTTAGGTTCAGCAGTTCTCTACCAACTTTGTGGCAAGTTGCTTTAACCTTTCTCAGAATTAGTATTTACTTCACAGGGCTGCTAAGATAAATGAAATAATTCAGTAAGGTACTTACCATATAAGCACTAAGTCAGCTTTTTCTTATTATTATTATTATTATTAGGAAGATAACTATGAGGATAGCACAGCTGGCTCTCGGAATTTCACCAGGAAAAAAATGTAAATGTATTTTTGAATCATCACCCAGGCAAGAAGGCTTTCGTTCTGTTTGATGTTTTATTGACAAATGTCCTCCTTTCTATGATCTCCCCTGTAGCCCTTCACTGTTTAACCCTGAACTATTTGCTGTATGATTTTTACCAAGCAAGTTTCAATGTTTCCTGAGGCGGCAGAGTAATCCTTAGAAAAATTTAAAACATTCACACCAAGGCGGAAGATATGACCCATTTTATAAAAAGCAACTCAATAACAATTTCCAACCTAGTCAAAGACTTCAAAGGCTCTGTATAAATTAATGTCAACTTTACAGATTTGCCAATGTTTTGGTCAATGTTAAAATGTTAATTGGAGAAGTTCTGACTAGGCTTCTGGGCCTTTCCAAGTATTACATTACTGTTCTTAGGGGAAATTGGCATTTTAATACAGGTTTCTGAGGTGAGAACACGGACATAATCTTTTGGGGAATGGCCATGCAACCCCTTCTAAAGTTATGAAGGAGACAAGGAAAGGTGTTGTTTTTTTTTCCTGATTGGGAGGCAAGGTGGCAAAGTGCTGTGGAGAGTGGTAAGCCTGAGCCCTCTACCTGGGCCACCTGAGCTACCGCTACCACCTTCCAGGAAGCTCGTGGCTTGAAACGCAAGACCCAATGGCCCGACCAGGCCTGGCTTTGTGAGGGAGTGTTTTCTAGACACCTGGCAAACCGATCTTCCCACTTCTTCCCCCCTCCTTCCAGGAGGTGCTCTGCTTCCCTCTCGCTCTTCTTCCCTCTCTCCTTCCTCCACACTCAAAAGCCTGTTTCCTCTCCAGTGTTTTGCTTTCTTGGGTATTTCTCTTTTGGCATCATAGACAGTAATGAAACAGATGTATTAACTCTTTGTTGCTTGTCTTCTGAGTTGGCTCAGCCAGTAATGATGATAGAAAGGAAAACCAGTTCCTCTACTCACGTTTCTGACACCAAATGGTTTTTTCCACATCAATTCTCCAATTTTCTGGACATTAGCTGTGAGTCATACAATTCAAGTCAATTTTGACACTATATGAAGTTAGCTTTAGACCCCACAAATTAAGGGCTCAGTTCCACAAGACTGCCTCCACTTCAGATGCCAGTCTCAAGTCCTAGGCCTCTGGTACTTCTGACCATCTGGGCTACAAGATGGGGGATACATGGCTGTTCCCAAAAAGATTATGTCAATGTTCTCACCCCAGAAACCTGTAAATGTAAGCTTATTTAGTAAGAGTCTTTGTACTCCATGCAACCCCCTCTAAAGTTGTGACGGAGACAAGGAAAGGTTTTCATTCCTGGTTGGGAGGCAAGGTGGTAAAGTGCTGTGGAGAGTGGTAAGACTTAACCCCTTACCTGGGCCACCTGAGCGGCTGCTGCACCTTCTAGGAAGCTCTTGGCTTGAAATGCCAGGTCCATAGGGCAAGGCCGAATGGCCTGACTAGGTCTGGCTTTGTGAAGGAGTGTTTCCTAGATGCCCCCTCACATCTATAACACCTATCCCCCTGCCCTCCACTTAATTTAAAGATCTCAAGATGAGTCATCCTATCCTGGTAGGCCATAAATCCAATGGCAGGTGTCCTTAAAAGAGACATTCAGAGGAGAGACACAAAAAGAGAGGAAAAGGTTATATAAAGAAAGATTGAGGTAGAGGCCGGCGTGATGCAGCTACCAACCAAGGAACGCCTGGAGCAACCAGAAGCTGGGCAAGCCAAGATCACTCTTCCCAGAGCCTTGGAGGGAGCACGGCCCTGTTGGCACCTTGGTTTGAGACTTCTGGCCTCTAGAACTATGAGGAGACACATTTCTGTTCTTGTAAGCCACCCAGTTTGTGGTCATTTTCTGCTGTGTCTCTAGGAAACTAACATAATCCCACCCGAAAATAAAAACAAAGCTTTGCTATACTCTTTCCTCATGGACACCATTAAAAATCTTCTATCTAGGGCAACACCTGTGGCTCAGTGAGTAGGGCGCCGACCCCATATACCGAGGGTGGTAGGTTCAAACCCGGCCCCGGCCAAACTGCAACAAAAAATAGCGGGGCGTTGTGGCGGGCTCCTCTGGTCCCAGCTACTGGGGAGGCTGAGGCAAGAGAATCACCTAAGCCCAGGAGCTAGAGTTTGCTATGAGCTATGATGGCACAGCACTCTACCAAGGGCAATAATGTAAGACTCTGTCTCTACAAAAAAAAAAAAAAAAAAAAATCTTCTATCTAGGGAATCTTCACTTACATAGCTCTACCAAGGACATTTTGTATCCACTGGTATTATACTTTCCATGTCAGCTACAACCCAGGTGTAGCCACTTCTCAGGACTTCACAGAGAAGCCCCACAGCCCAGAACAGTTCAGTCCTGCTGGGTACCCAGCCCTCCTCCTGTCACTTGGGCTCTGATCCTTACAGGAGACACAGAGGATGGAAGGCAGGGCTGGGATCTAGCTTTTTAAGCAAATACATTTAACCAAATGGAAACACCACTGTCACATCTACACAGCTCAAAAGATAAAGACAAACTACAACTTTTTTTTTAATGTTTTTCAAGGTTTGATGTTGGTATTTTATTTTATTTTAGTTCCTAGAAGAACCTGAAACACAGGATTTCCCAGTGGACCAAGACCAGTGCCAGTCCTCCCTCTTCCTCACTCCAGGATCTTGACTTTCTCTTCATTTATTTGTTTCCCCCGATTTATTTTAAAGGATGAATTTTCTCTTATGGGAAAGGAACTATACACTGACATGTAAAGAAAGTTAGATCATGATCTATGTGTATGTGACTTAATTAAAAAAAAAAGAAAGAAGTAGAAACCAAGAAATTGTTGGCAGTTAAATATATATATTTATATAAATATATATTTATATACAGTGGGGTATCACTTCACACCTATTAAGATGAATACAGTTTTTAAAAAAAAGTCAGAAAGTAACTAGTGCTGGCAAGGATGTGGGAATATTAGAACCCTCATACCTTGCTGGCAATAATACAAAATGGTTCAGCTGCTGTGGAAAACAGGCTAGTGGGTCCTCAAAAAGCTAAACATAGTTACCATGTGACCTAGCAATTCCATTCCTTGGTATAAACCCCAAAGAATTGAAAACAGGTGTTCAAACAAAAACTTGCATACAAATGTTCATAGCTGCATTACTCACAACAGCCAAAAGTGGAAACAACTCAAATATTCATCAATAGATGAATGGATAAAAAACTGTGGTGTAGCTGTAGAATGAAACAGTATTTAGCCATAAAAATGGATGGAATTATTTTTCTCTATAAGAAAACTTCATAATATAAAGGAACCTCAAAAACATCCTAAGAGAAAAAAACAAGACACAAAAGAAAAACAAATACAGTAACACCTCTGTAAGTCGAGGACCCCAGGGACTGTAACAAACTGGTCAACACATGGAAGTGGTCAACATAAGGAACTAGGCCTGCTGTACTAACACCTACATGGTGCATGTCTGGTCAACTTAAGGAGGTGGTCAGGGTAGGGAGGTGGTCAATGGAGGTTCTACTATATTGCATGCTTCCATTTATATGAAATATCCATAGTAGGTAAATCCATAGAGACAGCGAGGTGAACAGGCATACTGCAGGCAACAGAACCAACAGAAAAGGGCATTTCTGGAAGCGAAACCAGCCAATGAGGGGAGTCCAAACAAAGTGAGGACAGAAAGTCTATCAGATTTGACAACACAGCGGTCACAGTGACC
>CAUYPK010037723.1:0-35395 GCA_963574355.1 Loris lydekkerianus | reverse complement strand
ACCCACAGCAACCTCCAGCTCTTGGGCTTCTGCGATTCTTCTGCCTCAGCCTCCCGAGCAGCTGGGACTACAGGCGCACGCCACAACGCCCGGCTATTTTTTGGTTGCAGTTCGGCCGGGGTTGGGTTTGAACCTGCCACCCTCGGTATATGGGGAGGGCGCCCTACTCACTGAGCCATAGGCACCACCCTCTTCACCCTTATGTTAATGGTATCAGGTGAGGACTTCAGGAGATGATTAGGCCATGAGAGTGGAGCCCTTCAGAATGGGGTTTGTGCCTTTGCAAAAGAGGCTGGTGAATATTGGGCATGGTGTAATCTAGAATTCTGGAAAGCTGAGGTGGGTGGATAGCCTGAGCTCAGGAGTTGGAGACTAGCCTGAGCAAGAGGGAGACCTCACCTCTATAAAACAAAACAAAACAAAACAAAACAGTAGCTGGGCATGGTGGGAGGCACCTGTAGTCCCAGCTACGCAGGAGGCTGAGGCAAGAGAGTCACTCAAGCCCAAGAGTTTGAGGTTGCTATGAGCTACAACACCAAAGCTCTCTACTCAGGGTGACTGAATAAGACTGTCTCAAAACAAACACACACACTGGAGAG
This sequence comes from Loris lydekkerianus, assembly GCA_963574355.1. Classification (NCBI taxonomy): domain Eukaryota; kingdom Metazoa; phylum Chordata; class Mammalia; order Primates; family Lorisidae; genus Loris; species Loris lydekkerianus. The sequence continues at coordinate 34,796 of CAUYPK010037723.1, read as the reverse complement.
AGAGAGAGCTCCCTGGCTCCTATCAGGGAGGACAGTGAGAAGTCACCATCTGTGAACCAGGAAGTGGCTCTCACCAGACACTGAATCTGGTGGTGCCTTGATCTTTGACTTCCCAGCTTCCAGAACTGCGAGAAATAAATGTCTGTGGTTTACAAGCCCTCAGTACAGTACTTTTGTTATGACAGCTCAAACAGACAAAGACAAGGAGAAGGGGAAAATGTAAGCTCCCTAACTTGTCTGAGGTCACACAGCAAGTATGTGGCAGAGTGGAAATTTGAATCTGGATCTTCCCATGTCCTGAGATCATGACTGTGCTTGCCAGGTCTGCTACTGGCCAGCAGTGTCAAGGGCAGCATCAGCAGCAGAGACTTGGCTGGGCCCAGGGTGGGCAGGTGGGGACGCTAGAGAGTAGTGCTGAGTCAGCTGGAGCTATTGCTGGAGGTCCAGGTGCCTGTGAGCATGTGGTAGGCAGCACAGCACCTTTGGACCCGCTGCAGTAGGACAGCAAGTTGCCCAGAACCTTCCTCACTAGCCAGGCAAATACATGGTGACTGCTGTCCCTCCCACATTCAGTACTGCTGCAGGGCTAACGGTGGGCTCAGGCAGGGTTGGGGACCTAGTGCGGCAGGCATCTGTGCTGGGGGCATAACGGGCCTCTCTTCTTTCTCTTGAATGTCTTCAAGGGTCTCCAGACCCCCAGTGGCCCTCTGTGGTCCCTGCCTGTGGTCCCTCTCACTGCAGCTGTGATTTTTCCAGCTCCATTGCTATCTCCTTGGCCCTCACCCTCTCCTTCTCTGCCCCACCCTGGTTTTCGTCTGATTCTCTCTTCCTGTTTCTCGATGTCTCCCACCATTTGTGCCCATCTCTGCTCCTCTCACCATCTCTATTTCTGTCACCATCTCCTCTGTGCCCTCTGCAATCTCTGTGTTGTCCCTTAGGTGCTGAACACTCCTCATTCTTCCCTTGGTACTCACTCTTAATCTCTGTCCTGCCCCTGGCAGGTACTGAGTGATGTGTGTGAGATGTCCTAGAGTCCATGCCTCTTGGTGTTGGGGCATGGCCTGGATGTTTCCCTGTCCTATTGCCCTCCAGTCCTCAGGCACAGAGGCAAAGGGCCCATGCTTTGAGCTCCAACGTCTCTGAAGGATTAAAGGGCAGGACTGATCCCCAGGTAGGCAAGGGGCTGCCACCACATAGCTGGGACATGCTAGTCCAAAATACACACTTTATTATGTTTTCACACCTGGTAGCCCTCCTTTCAAAACTTGCGTTCCACGTCCCAGGAGCCAAGAGTAACATCTGCCAACCAGCTCTGTCCCGGCCAGGTCAGGCAGGACACACAGTGGGTGGTGCATTCTAGCCTCGGGATGCTCGAGGATGCCAATGTCCTGGCTGGTACAGGAGGGCCTGGGCAAGGTGCCCAGCTGGGGCTGTGGGCCCTTCTCCTTCTGTGTCCTGTCATTGATCAGAACCACCCACAAGCTGGTCACTTCCTCTCCAGAGGGGGTTGTGTGGTGGGGTCTCCATAGTCTAGGTGCAAGGAGGCCTGCAAAGGAGTTTGGGGCAGGGTCTTGAGGTCTGGGCATTATCCCTCCCCCAAACCCTCTAAGATTCCCTATTACTCACAGCCCCACTCCTACCTGGCCCACAGGGCCCTGCGAGTCTTGCCCCCATCCACTTCTATGATTTCCCCTCCTCCCTTGCCCCATCTCTCACACTTCCTTTCAGCTCTCTGCTGTTCAGGGCTTTTGCATCTACTTTGGCCTCTGCTTGGGGCTAACACTTCCTTCACCTCAGGTTGTAGGACAATTGTCACCTCAGAGAGGACATCCCCATCTGCAGCAACCCCAACCCTGCCCACCTTGTATTTTACTGTCTGGTTATAGCAGGGTTGGTGTTCTCTTTTGTTTATTTCCCTAGCACTATACCCAGGGCAACAGAGTGAGATTTTGTCTCAAAAAAAAAAAAAAAAAGGGGGCAGTGCCTGTGGCTCAGTGAGTAGGGTGCTGGACCCATATACTGAGGGTGGCGGGTTGGAATCTGCCCTGGCCCAACTGTAACAACAATAACAAAAATTCAGGAATCAGAATCAGAGGAAGCCAGCTTCCAGGTATGGGTGGGTTTGTTTTTTTTTTTTTTTGAGACAGGGACTCACTCTGTCACCTAGGCTGTTGCACCATGATAGCTAGCTGTAGCCTAGAACTCTTGGGCTCAAGCAATCCTCCTGGCTCAGTCTCCCAAATAGCTGGGGCTACAGGTGCACACTACCGTGCTTGGCTAATTTGTTTTTTTTTTGTTTGAAACAGAGTCTCAAACTGTCGCCCTGGGTAGAGTGCCATGGTGTCATAGCTCACAGCAACCTCAAACTTAAGTGATTGGGCTTAAGTGATTCTCTTGCCTCAGCCACCCAAGTAGCTGGGACTACAGGCACCCACCACGATGCCTGGCTATTTTTGTTGTTGCAATTGTTATTGTTGTTTCAGCTGGCCCAGGCTGGGCTTGAACGTGTGAGCCTCTGAGTATGTGGCCGGCACCCCACCCATTGAGCCACTAATTTTAATTTTTTTCTTTTAGAGATGGGGTTTTGTTATGTTGCCCATGCTGGTCAGGTTTTTTTTTTGTTTGTTTGTTTGTTTTATGCAGAGTCTCACTCTGTGGCCCTGGGTAGAGTACTGTGGAATCATCATAGCTCACATCAACCTCAAACTCTTAGGCTCAGGCAATCTTCCTGCCTCAGTCTCCTGAATAGCTGGGGCTATAGGAACCTGACAGGACACCTGGCAAGTTTTTCAATTTTTAGTAGAGATGGGGTCTCATTCTTGCTCAGGCTGGTCTGGAACTTCAGTGAGTAGGGTGCTGGACCCATAGACTGAGCTCAAGCAGTCCACCTGCTTTGGCCTCCTAGAGTGCAAGACTACAGGTGTGAGCCACCTGGCCCAGCCTCCTAGGCTGGTCTAGAACTTCTGGGCTTAAGCAATCCTCCTCCCTCAGTCTCCCAAGTTGCTTGGACTACAGGTGCATACCACCATGCCTGGCTAATTTTAATTTCTTTTTTTTAGAAATGGGTGTCTTGCCATTTTCCCCAGGCTTGTCTTAAACTTCTGCGATCATGGGATCCTTCTGCCCTGGCCTGCCAAAGTGCTGAGATTACAGATGTATGCCACCATTCCAGGCCTGAGGATATTTTCTTTTGGTCTCTGGCCCTGGGAGTCTGGTCTTTACTCCATATACCTTCTCCAGCCCCTTCCCCCACTCTCTGGAGATACTGGAAAGGGGAGTGGTGGACCCTTTCTAAGGCCTTCAGCTGACTGCTCTGGGATGGGGGTGGATGGAAAGAACTCTCCTTCCCTAACATGCATGTGGGACCCATGGGCATGCATAACAGCCTGGTGCCAAAGAAAAGGTAGGTAGATCTGGGTTACTTGTAAAGGTCGAACAGTTTACCTAGCTAACTGGAAACAAGTGGGTGGGCTCAGAGGGTCTGAGGCTGAACAAGGACCCTGGTCTCGTTGGCATGGGATGGAAGGAAAGGCCCCCAAAACACCTGGGATGTGGTGTCATTGGCCAGATGCCAAAGTGCCTGGGGACTGGAAAGACATACAATCACATCTTTGCCTAGTTCTATATTCCAACCTCTGGGGGCTCCATTTGCTGCCCTGAGCCCACCTCTCTTGCTTTACTGTGTCTGTGGTACTTTTTGTTTTGTTTTTGAGACAGAGTCTCACTCTGCTGTCCTAGGTAGAGTGCTGTGGCATCATCATAGCTCAAACCTCAAACTCTTGCCCTTGAGCAATCCTGTTGCAATCCTCTCAAGTAGCTGTGACTACAGGTGTTCACCACAACGGTTGGCTATTTTTTTATTTTTTGAGACAGTCTTACTATGTCATCCTCTGTAGAATGCTGTGATATCACAGCTCACAGCAACCTCAAACTCTAAGGCTTAAGCAGTTCTCTTGCCTCAGCTTCCCAAGTAGCTGGGACTACCGGCACCCACCACAATGCCCGGCTATTTTTTTGGTTGTGGTTGTCGTTGTTATTTGGCAGGCCAGAGCTGGATTTAAACCTGCCAGCTCCCATGTATGTGGCTGGCGCCCTAGCTGCTGAGCTACAAGCGCCGAGCCTTTCCTTCTATTTTCAGTAGCGATAAGGTCTTGTTCTTGCTCAGGCTGGTTTGAAACTCCTGAGCTCAAGCAATCCACATCTGCTTCCCAGAGTGCTAGGATTACAGGTGTGAGCCACTGTGCCTGGCATGTCTGTGGTACTTAGCAGTTGGTAGCATCTGTCCTGTCCACCCCCACAGTCCCTGTGGGTTTTGTAAACCCCTTGGACAGGAATTATGTTGGCTTATTTCCCTCCTCATTGCTATGACCTCAGCTCCTAGGGCAAGACTTGGGGTGGCACCCCAGCTGGGATGGGGACCAAAGGGCCTGAAATGGCCACCTCTGGTGATTTTGTGTGATCTTCGGTTCCTGGATCCTCAGTTTGCCTATCAGCATGAAGGGATGACCCCATGATGATGATGATATATGGTGGGTGGAGGTGATGACCCCACCTCTTCATCCATGTCCCTGAGATGATTCCTTAACCTGGAGAACATTGGACACAGGGCTGGCCTGAATTTTGTACCATTGCTCTTTCCAACAGGGCTGTTAGACCATTTGAAAACAAATTTTTAGAATCTGCACAATCTTTTTAGTGACAATAGACTGTTCAAGGCCATTAACTTCAAAACTTGACAGCCTCTCCCAGCTCCTATGTAATGCCTCTGGGCAGATAGGTAAGTGGAATGAGGTGATGGCTCTGGGAGATCCTTTCACCCTTGCAGGGACCTCAATGGCTCTGCACTTCTGGGCCCAACCTGCCACCTGGTAGCCAGCTGAGCAGCACATTCCATATCAGCATCCCCACCCAGCACGGCAGCCTCCTTGGTGGAGGATGCAGTTACTGTAGATGTGAAATGGATGTTTGGGCTAAGCTGGACGCAGGAATGCTCAGCAGGAGACCCTCCTCAGCAGGGATGGATACAAGTCAGCTCAGATTAACCCCGAGTTCCAGCCTGTTTGGGGGATTTGAGAAACTGGGAAGTTGTAAAAATTCACTTATTCAACAAATGAGTACCGTCTGCTTCTTGCTTTTTGTTTGGGACACTTGGGTGGCAAAGACTTGATCCGCACTGTCACAGAACCCCAAAAAATGCCGCTGAGCACGTAAAAGGGACCCGCCCAACAACGGAGGCTTTCCAGGAGAAGCTAGGTAGGGACAGGTTAGGAGGAGAAGGGCCTTAGGGTCTGTGAAACAGCATGCAGAACGGCCTTTAGGCGGAGGGGACTGCCCTGATAGCTGTTCTGCACTTGTGGACATTTGGAAATGTCTGGAAATACTCTGGGCTTTCAAGAAGAGTGTGGTGCTACCGGCGACTAGGGGGTGTGCTGCTGGCCACCCTGCGATGCACAGGGCATCCCCCACAGAAGAGTGACACGTCTTCTGCCGGAACGCACCGCAGAAAGTCGCTGTGCGAGGAACGCAGAGGAAGCGTGGGCGAGCATGGAAAGGGACCCGGGGCAGCCGCGACTTCCCGCTACAACTTTAGGCCGGGTAAGGAGCCTTGGCGACCCCCGCACGGCGCACGCCAGGTTCCCGCAGCGTCCGCACCAGCGTGCGTGCGGCAGGTGCCCGAAAACCCTGAGCACGCGGAGTTGGGGGCTGGGTAGGAAGCGATCTAGGCCTCAGTTTCTCCGCAGGAGCGCCTACACCCTAGCCCGCGGTGCCCCGGAGGGGCTTTTCTTTAGATTAAAAGGAATCAAGACTGATAACCAGTGACCCCACCTCCCCACCCGCCGGACCCGGGCTTCTGTCGCTGATGGGAGAACTACCACTCCCAGCATGCCCCGCGCCTTAGCGCCATACCGCGCCAAGACCTCCGCGGCCAATGGCAGAAGCCGGGGGTGGAGACTCGGCTCACGTGCGTCGCGACGCGCCAACGGCGACGTCGGGGTTTGTGTGCGCGAGAGGCCGCCGATAAAGGTTGGGTGCCTCGCGCCGGGGGCCGTTGGGAGGGAGCGCGCCCCCGCCCCCCTCCCCGGCCCCCGCTCTTGCACCGCCGCTGCCGAAGTCCCACCTTCCCGTCGGCCCCCGCGGGAAGGTCCAGGGGCTTACCTCCTCGTTCCCCGGATCGGGGCCACAGGTGAGAGACCGGAGGGGTGGGGGTGGGGGAGGGACCGGAGGGCGGAGACGTTTAGAAGAGTGAAACCGGAAGACATGGCTTAAAGGGGCGTAGCTATTTCACCTCCGACTTTTGTTCCCGGAGCTGGCTCCGCCCTCTTAAAGGACAAGAGGCCTCATTAAAAGGGAGGAAGCAGGCTTTGCTTTCGGGTGCTTTTAATCTTTTTCCTTCTCCTAAAAGGAGATGGGCTTATTAAAGGCCAGTAGCAGTTTAGGAAAAACTCTTGAATCCTGGAGATTGTAAATCTGTTGCTAGTTTAACTCAAGGAAGGTGGAGATGGGCCGGCCCGAGATCCTCTTAAAGGGGAAGTCCGGTCTGCGAGAAGGGCGTGGCCTGGTCTTTTAAATCGGTTTTCTTTGCTAACTGGGTCCCCGCTCTTCTAAAGCTCGTATGTCTAGTTTAATGTATCTACCCAAATAAATGACTGAGGCAAAACTCTCAATCAATGAAGGTTTATTAATCCAAGATTTTGATAATGCGCCCAGGAAAAATAGGAGCCACAGACAAACTGTGGAGGTTGGAACCTCAGCATTTTAAAGGCAACGGAGGGAAGGATAAAGGCAGGAGGGTAGGGGGACAGATGAGGTAGTGGCTACCTTCTTGTGAAGCTCAAGAAATCTACATTTTACATAAAATAAGGGATTGAAGGAAGCATCAGTTATGTAGATGCCCCAGGGTCGGTGGAAAAATGCTTGATTCTGCCTTGTGTTCAGTTCTATTGTAAGATAAACATCTAATTCATTATTAGTGTGGAATCGGACAGGCTTTAGTTTTAGTTTTTAAACATAGGTATAACTTGCTGTCCTGGTTTATGAGAGGTTAGCAAGAAATATCCTTAATGAATGATCTGTGGGGCCTGCTCTCCTAGGTGTCCGAGGCTCTGAATTTCTCTTTTACATAAGGAGGTGGTCCTGAGACATTCCTTTTACAAAAGCAATGTTGGCCTTGAGTCCTAGGGCCAGCAGCCAGACCAGCTGGAAGACAAGTCTGGGAGGTCAAGCTGTGTGAACTTACCAGGTTCCAAAATAGGAGGTGTGGAAGGTTTTTGAGCAAAGGAATGAAATGCCCTGTCCTGTCTGGGCACCATGGCTCATGCCTGTAATCCTCGCACTCTTGAGAGGCCGAGACAGGTGGATTGCTTGAGCTCAGGAGTTCAAGACCAGCCTGAGCAAAAGGGAGACCCTTCCTCTTTACTAAAAATAGAAAAACTAAGGCAAGAGGATGGCTTCAGCCCAAGAAATGGCAGTTGCTGTGAGCTATGACACCACGGCATTCTACCCAGGGTGACAGCTTGAAACTCTGTCTCAAAAAAAAAGAAATGCTCTGTCCTCTCCATTGACAGGTTCACTTTAGCCATATCTCAGGAACTGGCTGGGTGGGAGGGCAAGGGTGGAAACAGATACCTGTTGGGAGGCTGTTACAGCTGCCTAAGAGATGGTGGTGCCTTGGATAAAGAAGGCACTCTGTGAGAAGTGGCCATACTATGAATCTGTCCCTTATGGAACAGGGAATCTGTTGTCAGGTTGGTAACAGAGTGAGAGAAGAGTTGGGGAGTACTGAGGCCTCTGCCTAAGGAATACAGCCGCTTTTCAGAGATGGAGACCAGTATAGGTGGATGAGGGAGGGGTGAGGAGGCAGAGGGAGTGGGAGTAAAACACTGGAGTTAGATTTGGGGCATGTTAAGTTTGAGGTGTCTGTGAGGTGTTCAAGTGGCAGAGCTGAGCAGGTGGTTAGGAGTTCAAAGGACAGGTCTCAGGCACAGCTACACATCTAAAATCTGTTTTTAGGCAGTAAGGTTCTGAGTGGGTGAGAGCTTTCAGGGAGAGTGTAGGCAAAGAAGAGGACCAGGAGGATGCCTGGCCTTCTTAAAGGCACATGCAGCTTCTTGGGATTGTGTCTCTTAAAAGGGCTTACTTACATTTTAAAGCGGACACTTATCTTTTTATTTTTATTTATTTATTTATTTTGAGACAGAGTCTCACTTTGTCACTCTTGGTAGAGTGCCATTGCGTCATAGCTTACAGCAACCTCAAATTCATGGGCTCAAGCGATTCTCTTATATTAGCCTCTCTAGTAGCTGGGACTATGGGCGCCTGCCATTTAGAGATGGGGTCTTCCACTTGCTTAGGCTGGTCTCGAACCTGTGAACTCAGGCAGTCCACCCACTTCAGCCTCCCAGAATGGGGGACACTCATCTTTTTAAAAGAAAATTCTTGCAGCTTGTCCAGAGGGGATGCCCAGCTTTCATTTACTCAGAATATGTTTACTTGATACTTTGCCAGATGTTTTTGTAAGCTGGGATATGGGGTACAACAGTGAACAAGACATGTCTCCCATGTTCAGAAGTCAGGGTGCTAAGCAGGAATCAGACCACAGACTGAGAAAGGGTAGTGGTAGACAAGGACAATGAGGTGGCTGAGATATCTCTAGCTAAGGGGAGGTGGGTTAAAGATAGTGAGTAAGCAAGCCATTGTGGACTAAGTGACATGGAGGCCATGGGTGACTGAAGCAGTTTGGGATGGGAAGGGTAGGTTGACCCAGCCAAGTTGTTTTGTTGCATGGTGGAGAGAAGCCCATAGTTGGAGAGGCATGAAGTGAAGAGCTGTTGTTTTTGTGAAAAGGGAGCCGTAGCTTCAGGTACACTGGTGGGAATGGTCTGGAAAAAAATGAGGGTGTGGTGAGAAGACAGACACTGTGGGAACAGGGCTAGGCAGGTGGGAAGGGATAGCACAAGGTGTTTCCACCTCAGCATTGTTGACATCACTGATCATTCTTTGTTGTGTGGGCTGTCCTGTGCATTGTAGGATGTTGAGAAGCATCCCTGGCCTCCACCCACCAGGTGCCATTAGCACCTGCCTTTCTAGTTGACTGTCAGACAAACCAGAGTGTTTCCAGGCATTATCAGTTGTCCCTCTGGGAAGGAAGACACTGGGATAATGTTTGGAATGTGAAAGCATTCTCTTCTGTTTGGTTTTATTTTCTCCTCAATGGGAAGGTCACCTGCTAAGAGCTATAAGGAAAAAGAAGAACTGGAGGTCTGAGGAGAAAAGAAATATGCCAAGTAGTCACCTGGGAGAGCATGAACTGGGGGAGCATGAACCATGAAAGTGTAGTTTCAGCCAAGTAGGGCCACAGTGAGGGGCCTGTGAGACCCAGGCCAGGCATGCTCAAGTAGAGACTGTAAATGGCTGCCTTTAGCATTTATGCTGGGTGAGGACTTGGATAGACTGGAAGATGACATGATGGGGGGAGCCTAGGGAACTGGGGAGTTGGGGGATGAGAGGGTATGAACTAGAAGGCTGCTCAGAGATAAGGAGCACAATGCTTAGGGCTCAGAACTTTAGAGTGTAAAGTTTCAGAGTGAGGGGAAGAAACTATGGCAGTCAGTGGGTATGGGGATGAGGATAGGGTCTTCAGAGGAACTTTGGGAAGGAATGAAGTCAGGGTGTTGTAGAGATCTCCTGTCTGTCCCCTTCAGGACACTGCCTGTCATAGTCCTACAGGCAGTGGTTGGTCTTTTAAAGATCTCACTCAGCCTCCTCAGACCTGTCCAGCCTCCTGGAGGAGATGACCAGCTTCCTAAGGAGGGTGACCAATGTGTCCCAGGTTGCTGAGAAGTTTCTGTTTTAGCCTGTAAAGTCTCACATCCTGGATACCCCCTCAGTCTGGAGCAAACCTGGACGGTTGGAAACTCTAACCCTAAGGGAGGTTCCTGCAGAGTGGGTGACCTGGGGAGGTGGCCTCTGCCCCTTAAAGGGCTGGAGCATGGGTTTGGGGTTGGGTGACTTGGTGTGGGGGTGAGGAGAGGGTCTCACCTGACCGCCCCTGACCCAGAATCCCCCTGCCAGGTGTGATGGTCGGCTCCCACACAGACATGGCGCCTGCCTCCACGGCTGAGGGGGCTGGGGAGAAGCCCGGCCCTGCAGCCCCTGCCCCAGCGGCCCAGTATGAGTGTGGGGAGTGTGGCAAGTCATTCCGGTGGTCATCTCGACTCCTGCATCACCAGCGCACACACACAGGCGAGCGGCCCTACAAGTGCCCAGACTGCCCTAAGGCCTTCAAGGGTTCCTCAGCCCTGCTCTACCACCAGCGGGGCCACACGGGCGAGCGGCCCTACCAGTGCCCCGACTGCCCTAAGGCCTTCAAGCGCTCCTCCCTGCTGCAGATCCACCGCAGCGTGCACACTGGCCTGCGTGCCTTCACCTGTGGCCAGTGTGGCCTGGCCTTCAAGTGGTCGTCGCACTACCAGTACCACCTGCGGCAGCACACGGGCGAGAGGCCCTACCCGTGCCCAGACTGCCCCAAGGCCTTCAAGAACTCGTCCAGCCTACGGCGCCACCGCCATGTCCACACGGGTGAGCGGCCCTACACCTGCAGCGTGTGCGGCAAGAGCTTCACTCAAAGCACGAACCTGCGGCAGCATCAGCGTGTACACACTGGCGAACGCCCCTTCCGCTGCCCGCTCTGCCCCAAGACTTTCACCCACTCCTCCAACCTGCTGTTGCACCAGCGCACCCACTGCGCGGTCCCCGCCCAGGTTCCCGCACCCTCTGCCCCTCCACCGCCGCCCTGCGAGCCCTGCACCGGCGGCAAGGTACTGGTCCCGGATGCCTACCTGCAGCGGCACATCCAGCCACATAGCCCTCCTGCGCCCCCGGCCCCACCTCCCCCACCCCCACCTCCGCCTGTGGTGCCTGAGCTCTTCTTGGCCGCGGCAGAGACCACCGTGGAGCTGGTGTATCGTTGTGACGGCTGCGAGCAGGGCTTCGGGAGCGAGGAGCTGCTGGTGGAGCACCAGCCATGCCCAGGGCCAGAGGTGGCGCCCTTGCCCCAGGACGCATCCGCTGAGACGCCTAAGTCCGATCCCCCGTCCTCTCTGCCCCAACTCCCTCCTTCCACTGCCACTCCTGCCCCTGGCTTTGCCTGCCTCCCCTGTGGGAAGTCCTTCCGGACTGTGGCGGGCCTCTCCCGCCACCAGCATAGCCACGGGCCAGCAGGTGGGCAGGCGTTCCGCTGCGGCAGCTGCGATTGCTCCTTCCCTCAGCTGGCCAGCCTCCTGGCACACCAGCAGTGCCACGTTGAAGAGGCGGCAGCTGGGCGTCCACCCCCCCAGGCTGAGGCCGCTGAGGTCACCTGCCCCCAGGAGCCACTGGCACCGGCTGCCCCCGCACCCCCACCGCCCCTGCCAGCCCCTGCTTCTACAGAGAGGCCCTACAAATGTGCCGAGTGCGGCAAGGCCTTCAAGGGTTCCTCTGGGCTGCGCTACCACCTGCGGGACCATACGGGCGAACGACCTTACCAGTGTGGTGAGTGCGGCAAGGCCTTTAAGCGCTCCTCCTTGCTAGCCATCCACCAGCGCGTGCACACTGGCCTGCGCGCCTTCACCTGCAGCCAGTGTGGCCTCACTTTCAAGTGGTCCTCGCACTACCAGTACCACCTGCGGCTGCACTCGGGCGAGCGGCCCTATGCCTGTGGGGAGTGTGGCAAGGCCTTCCGCAACACATCGTGCCTGCGGCGCCACCGCCATGTGCACACAGGCGAGCGGCCCCATGCCTGCGGAGTCTGTGGCAAGAGCTTCGCCCAGACCTCCAACCTGCGGCAGCACCAGCGCGTGCACACAGGCGAGCGCCCCTTCCGCTGCCCGCTATGCCCCAAGACCTTCACCCATTCCTCCAACCTGCTGCTGCATCAGCGCACCCACTCGGCTGAGCGTCCCTTTGCCTGCCCCATCTGCGGTAGGGGTTTCGTTATGGCCGCCTATCTGCAGCGGCACCTGAGGACACACGCCCCGGCCAACACGCCCCCCAGCACCACAGCCCCCGCTTCAGGCTCCCAGCCCTCTGCCCCTCTGGCCGTTGCCCCGGCTCCTCCAGCCACCCAAGATGTTCACGTCCTCCCCCACCTGCAGGCCACCCTTTCCTTGGAGGTGGCTGGGAGCACAGCCCAGGCCCCAACCTTGGGCCCAGCAGCCCCCAACTCCCAGACATTCCTCTTGGTGCAGACAGCCCAGGGCCTCCAGCTGATCCCCAGCAGTGTCCAGCCCCCTACCCCTCCGCCCCCGCCCGCACCTCCCAAACTTATTCTGCTGCCCTCTTCTGGTGCCAGTGCCGGGGGTGGGGACGGCTGTGCAAAGCAGGGGTCGCAGACTGTGGGGAAAGCAGGTCAGGGGGCAGGGGTCCTCTGGCTGCCAGGCCCTGGAGGGCTGGGGGTACAGGGAGGGGGCAGCACAGGGGCCAGCGGGGGCGGGCAGAGCCTTATTGTTCTGCAGAATGTAGGGGGCGGGGAGGCAGGGCAGCGGGAAGTGAGTGGGGTTCAGCTCCAGCCCCTCCGGCCAGCCCCTGAAGTGACCACGGTCCAGCTCCAGCCGGCGCAAGAAGTGACCACGGTCCAGCTTCAGCCGGCACAAGAAGTGACTGCGGTCCAGCTCCAGCCGACCCAGGAAGTGGCCGCGGTCCAACTCCAGCCTATGGCGGGCCAGCTCTCCAATTCCAGTGCGGGAGCCATGACTGCTGAGCCCCCCAGCCTGCTGGTTGTTCAGAGTGGGGCAGCTGAGGAGTTGCTCACAGGGCCCGGACCTGGAACCGGGGCGGCGGGGGATGGTGAGGCCAGCACTGGTGTGGTCCAGGATGTCCTCTTTGAGACACTGCAGACGGATGAGGGTTTGCAGAGTGTGCTGGTGCTCAGCGGGGCTGATGGGGAGCAGACCAGGCTTTGTGTGCAGGAGGTAGAAACCCTACCCTCGGGGCTCAGCGAGCCGCCTGCCCCTGGCCCGGCAGGACAGAAACTCCTCATCATCCGCAGCGCCCCAGCCACCGAGCTGCTGGAGAACAGTACGGTGGGAGGAGGCGCCGCCACGCTGCAGCTCCTGGCCCCAACACCACCCGGCTTAGCTTCTGTTCCTGCGGGACTCCCAGCTGCTCCCACCTCCCAGATGGTACAAGTGGTCCCCACTGGAGCTGGCCCTGGTGTCATGACCCCACAGAGTCTGCCCTCTATCCAAATTGTTCAGACTCTGCCTGCAGTCCAGCTGGTGCACACGTTTTGAGGAGAGTTTCTGGTATCTTCTGGCCAGGCTCAGAGATCATTTCTGTCAGCCGTGGGGGTGAAGGGGGCTGCAGGCCGTGCTTGCTAATAAACATCCACAATCTCCACTCCTTTGTGGTGTTCTCATGGGGGCGTTTGGGTGGGGCACAGGGAGGCGATGGCCCGATCATAACCCCTGCTGGGAGTCGAGCGTGGGGGCGGACCAACTTAGATTATTAGTTCTGCAGCTACTCCCGTGTGGGGCTGTTTCCTGCCCTTTTAAAAAAGGGGAGGACGCAGGGGTTCCAACAATGCGGAGCTGCTGGAATCAGAACCCAGGTCCTGCCACTTGTTTCTTGTAAGTCACCTCATCCCTCTGCCCCTCTGAAAAACGAGTAGGGGGAGTCTCGTCCCGATGAGCGCTGCAAGCCCCGGGCCGCGCGGCCCAGGGTGGGGTCCCCAGGGAAGGGGAGTGTGGTGCTTGCGGGTTCAGAGTACTAAGCGGGAGCCCAGGAGGATCCCTTCTCTCTCATCTCCACCCCCGCCCCCCCTCAGAGTGCTTAGCAGCTGGGGGATGTCGCGCAGATAGCCTGTGCTAACCCTCCGCAGTCCGGGTGAAGGCCGCTCGGAGCCCGCCGAGTCCATCCCGCGGCCTTGCCCCGCCCCACCCGCGTCTATTCGCATTTTTCCCCATAGTTTCTTCTCTAGGCATCTCCTCTAGGTCACCCCCTGAAACCCCTCAGCGGCGTCATAGGTCCCCACCTGGGACCGTTCTTCTCCGGGTCGTGGGCAGGGAACTATGGCAACAGTTGCTATGGGCAACAGCAGGCGCTGTCCCGCCCTCATCCCGCGCGCGAGTCTGCGCGTCACTTCCGCCGGCGACCCCTTCCAGACCCTGCTCTCTGCATCTCATCAAAGGATCAAAGCCACCCGCAGAGGGGTTGGCAGGTCCTCGCTCCTGTGAAGCGGGGGAGGGACGTCTGCAGGGGAGAGGGGTCCAGGAACGGCGGGGGAGGAAACAAGTGTGTGCTGGGACGGTGGGGAGGAGGCTTGTGGACCCCCGGGACAGCCCGCGCTGAGGCGAGCCTGGTGCCACCGCATGTTGGCGTTCTCGGCGCTTTTAGGGGAGGATGGCTGGCTTAACAGCGCCTGGGAGGGGGCATCCCGGGAAACTTAAAAAAGGTCTTGGCCCCTGGCACGAACATGGGGGAGGGGGTCGGGGTCACTCGCTAGCTGGGTGCGGGGGAGAGGGCTCCACATCCTTCTCTTGAGTGTTTCGAGGGTCCTAATTGTCCTGATTTGGGAACTGCTGCTGCTCCCTATACTTCGGGTGCTGTTGAGGACAGAGTTGCCCACCTGACACTGACCTACTGGTTTTCAGCAGGTGCACCACGCCAGCTCGCTTCCTGGGGGCGGGGCGTGGGCTGCCATGGTCCCCAGCCACTTGTCGGTTCGAGAGATGAGGGAAGATGAGAAGCCCCTGGTGCTGGAGATGCTGAAGGTGAGCAGTGAGGCTCAGCGAGCCTGGGGTGGTCGTGTTGGGGCACGACCTCTTCATCATTCTCCTTCCACACACCCAGCTAGCTAGGCCCCCCTGGGGATGGGATCTTGTCCTCCTAAGCAACTTACCTGCTTGGCCACTTCTCTCTCTAATGCCTTCTCCCTCCCTGATCCTCAGCCACCTGGGGGCCAGGTCTGCAGCTGCAGGGACCAGAGCCCCAGCCCCTCCTTGGTCTACTGTCTCCAGTCTGCTGGGTCCCACCCCACCTCTTCACAGTACAGCTTGGACCTTTAGCTTGGCCCTGCCCTTCCCAACAGGCTCCCACTCCAGCCTGAGATTATTCCCTGTCCTGTTCCTGTCCCTTCACTCTTCAAGAGTCACATTCCTGGTGCCTCACTGTGGCATGTCCACTGAATTTGGTGACCCCACAGCTCCTAACTCCTTCATTCACCCATCAGACTGGTGACCACCCATTCATGCTGCTTTTCTTCCCACTTGGGAGGCCCTCCACCACTGGGTAGGGGCCCTAAGGGAATGGGTGGCCGAGCAACCCCCTTCTGCCCACAGGCTGGCGTGAAGGACACAGACAACCGTGTAGCCCTCCATGCTCTGACACGGCCACCAGCCCTGCTTCTCCTGGCAGCGGCCAGCAGTGGCTTGCGCTTCATTCTGGCCTCCTTCGCCCTGGCCCTCCTTCTGCCCGTGTTCCTGGCTGTGGTGGCTGTGAAACTGGGCCTGCGGGCCCGGTGGGGCTCACTGCCTCCAGCAGGTGGCCTGGGGGGCCCCTGGGTAGCTGTGCTTGGCTCTGGTGATGTGTGTGGGGTCCTAGCCTTGGCCCCTGGCACGAACATGGGGGAGGGGGTCCGGGTCACTCGCCTCTCTGTCTCTCGCTGGCACCGCCGCAGGGGAGTGGGCAGGAGGCTGCTGGCCTTTGCAGAGTCCCAGGCTCGAGCCTGGGCAGGAGGGATGGGTGAGCCCCGGGCCCGGCTTGTGGTCCCAGTTGCTGTGGCCGCTTGGGGGGTGGCAGGGATTCTGGAGGGCTGTGGCTACCAGGCTGAAGGGGGCTGGGGCTGCATGGGCTACATGTTGGTGAGAGAGTTCAGCAAAGACCTGTGAGCTAGCAGTGGGACCACTGAGCTAGGGAAAGGTGTGTCCTTTTCCCCACAACCCTCTGGGAGGGAAGCCAGCTTCTGATGAGCAGACAGCATGCCAGGCACTCTCATGGCCCCCCTTGTGGTCAATCCCCAGCCCACCTGTGGTCCAGAACTGAGACCTACAGAGCACAGGAGACTGGTCTCTGTCCTTCCAAAGTGTGCAGTCTATAGTGTTTGAACTTCTGCCAAGTAGATTGAATCCCTTCCTGGCTCTTGAGGGTCCACCAGATGTCAGCCTGCCCAGTCCCCTACCTCAGATTCTTCCTGCACTGAGAAACCCCCTGTCTGTCTGCATAGGCTGTGCTGTCTGTGCGTCAGGCCTGGGAGAGGATTTGGGGAGGGCAAAGAGTTAGGACTTGCACAGGGGGACCCCTAAGAGGACACAGCCTCATTGGGACTGGGGCAGGTTGGATGCTTGTCCTTGGAGGGGTCTAGGTTGACCAGGTAGTGACAGCTGGGGTTGGGGTAGGGCACAGGGCTACTGGGCCTGGCCTCTCTGGGAGGGTCAGGAGCTGAGAGGGGCAGCCCTGTACTTCTCTCCATATCTGTCTGGATTTTTACACTGTTAATAAAGCCTGAAACTGCTGTTGTGCCGGTCTCATCTCTGATGCCTTTTCCAGCCTGTCTCCCACTCCCTATTCCTGCCTGCTGTCTGGCTCCTCCTTTCCCCAAGTTGACATTAATTGTTGGGGGGGTGGGGTGGTTGCTGGACTGGGAGAAGGGGAGGCAGTGAGCTCGGGTAGCCCCAGGCCCTGCCAGCCCTCTGAGTCACACTCCCCATTACCGAATTTTTTCTGCCTGGCAGCTGTCTGGTGTGGAGGGAGTGTGTGTGTGTGGGTGTGCGTGGGGGGAGGGGGTATATATAGAGCCCCTTCCTTCTCCCAAGCCTTGACCCTTGGGTTTCCCATCCCCCTAGCCTAGTTCCCTCTGGATACAGTGAAGTTCAACCACTTCCCCTTCAGATGGGGAACTGGAGCTTCCCATTCACATCCTCTAGTAAGGAGGGGAATGGAGAAAGCTGCTTTGCAGTCTCTTATCCTAACTCAGGAAGTCCCTTCTGGTGTCTGGCTGTAAGCCGTCTTGCTGCTGCACCGACCACCCCAGGTCTTCTCAGTCCCTAACCCCAGCAATGATCTGACCAGGCTTTCCTGGCCTGACAAGAGAGGAGGCAGGAGGTAGGCCCCTCCACCCCTGCCCTGCCCTTTCCCTGTGGCCTGCTGCCCCTTAAGCATCTGTGAACACAGCACTTTGCTCAGCTGTCTGGATCCTGCCTGGCCGCCTCCTGTGTGGGTGTTTGCAGTTGGACACCCTCCCTCCTGCCTGCCACCCCCTTCCTCCCCAACCTCAGCCGCTGGCCAGCCCCCTCCCCCTCCTGTCCCCTGCTGCCTCTCTCTTCCTTCTGGCAAAGGATCCAGTCCCTGCCTGCTCCTCCTCAGTCCTGGGCCCTGGGCGCCTCCGGCAGGCGTTTCCCTCCCTCCCGGACGCCTTCTCCCACTCCTCTTCCCCGTTCACCCCAGCCTTTCCCTGGACTCTGCAAATATGAGGGTCTTGGCCTGCCTCCTTGGTGAGTGATCCCTTCTGCTCGGGGACTCAGGGCCCTAGGCTTCCACCTCCAACCCCTTAGCTCATCCAGTTTAGGGGCTCAGACTTCCTGACTCAGTTCCTTGTGCTCTGGGATATCTTGACATCTGGCTGCCCCTGACTGACCCCTCAGGAACCCAGCTTTCTGCACATCCAACCTAACCCTGGAAGAAGCACCAGACCTGCTCCCCTCACGCCCTGACCCCTGTGGCGTCCCTAGTCATCTGACCTTTGGCCAAGTCCCAGCCCTGACTTCAGGGGTCAGGCATCTGGAGCCCCACCCATCCCAAGACCTGTGTCATACTCAGACCCTCTGCCCAGAGTCCTTCCCGGCTGTGAGGTTTCTGGGTCAGAGGTGTGAGAATTCTGTGTGTGTGTCTTGGGGCCTGCACTGGAGAAGGGACCCACTTTGGGCCTGCTCCTCACTCTGTCCCACCCTCCAACCTCCCTTCCAGCAGCACTAGTGGGGATCCAGGCTGTTGGTAAGTATCCCAGACACTCTTCCGTCTGGCATCTCCCAGCCCCCATGTGCCCTCCTCTGGCCTGGCCTCACCCTCCTGCTGGGTCTCTGGCCACCCCCCCACCCCCCATTCCACCATGACTATGCCCTTGGCCATTGCTCCCTGCTAGAATCTGTGACGTGTCTGGTCACGTCACATCTCTCTGAGCACCTGGGAGTCCTGGGTCCAAGGTCCAGTGGCCAGGATGCTGGCCTCTCCATGGCACCATACTGGACAGCCCCCAGCTCCTACTGTCACCCTGGCCTTGGAGGCCATATGATCACAGACTTTTCTATGCCTCCAGAGCGGCTGCGCCTGGCTGACGGCCCCCATGGGTGTGCTGGCCGCCTGGAGGTCTGGCATGGCGGGCGCTGGGGCACCGTGTGTGACGACGGCTGGGACCTTCGTGATGCCGCTGTGGCTTGCCGGCAGCTGGGTTGTGGGGGGGCACTGGCCGCCCCTGGGGGCGCCTTCTTTGGGGAGGGCACAGGGCTAGTGTGGCTCAGCGAGCTGGCCTGCCGGGGCAGCGAGGGGCAGCTGGGCCTCTGCCCCCACCGGGGCTGGAAGGCCCATATCTGCTCCCATGAAGAGGACGCGGGTGTCGTCTGTGCAGGTGAGGTGATCCTCATCCCTTCTTTGGGGGCAGCTCCTTTGAAGATGACCTAGGGCCTCAAAGACCATAGACCCAGTAAATCCATGGGTGCCCTGCCTCTGAACCCTCCTTCTGGGACCCCCAACATACAACCACTCAGAGCTCCTGTATCCCAGCCTTGTGCCTTTCCCAGGGCCCAAATGACCATTTTGCTCCCCTGAACCCCCTCATAGCGCTTGTTCTCTCCCATAGGTCAGCGGGTAGCTAATTCGAGGGACAATCCTGCTTCCCTGCTGGATGGGAATCCGTGGCCAGGGCTGTCCGGGGAGCTGCGCTTCACCTCAGAGGAGCCCCCTGTGACTCCTGGTGAGCCCAGAGGACTCAGCTGTCCAACCTGCATCAGCCATGGGGAGAGGGAGACCCCTGGGGACTCTCAGATGTAGGATGAGTTTGGGGACAGATGGTTGCACAGTCTCCTTCACAACCTGTGGGTCCTCCACCACTTTAGGCCTGGCCTCCTCAGGTAGGAGGAAGGATGAACTCTTGACTTCTGACTATCTTCTCTCCCAGCACCCCGCCCAGCAGGGAGCCCCCAGAATAGTTCCCGGAAGAAGACCCCCCGGCCACCCAAGCAGGCCAAGTCCACCCGGGCCCCTTTGCTGACATCTGGATCCCCCCGTCAAGGTACCTTCAGCATCCTCCAGCCCTCAAATCTAGATGTTCTAAGACCCCAGGACCATCAGACAGGGAACCCAGGAATGTCCTCTCCTTAACTTGGGGCTCTGGAAGGATCCCAGCCTTCACCACATCGCTCCCTGGGCATTCAGAAAGTCAGTCCTGGACCCGTTCTATGTCCTGTCCCAGCCCTCAGGACACCTAGCATCCTGCTCTTCTCAGGTCCTGGCTCTCTTCCCTTAAAGGGCAGGCAGATCTCGGGCCCCTGACCACTCTGGGCCTCAGTTTCCCCAGGTGAAAACCAAGGAAGGAGTATTTGAATCTGCCTCTTACCAGCTGCACCACCCCCCCTTCCCTACCCACCCCCCAGAGCGGCTGCGCCTGGTCTCAGGCCCCCATGGCTGCGCGGGCCGCCTGGAGGTCTGGCATGGCGGGCGCTGGGGCACCGTGTGTGACGACGGCTGGGACCTTCGTGATGCCGCTGTGGCTTGCCGGGAGCTGGGCTGCGGGGGGGCGCTGGCCGCCCCTGGGGGTGCCAGGTTTGGGCCAGGCTCAGGGCCAGTGTGGATGGACGATGTGGGGTGTGGAGGAGGAGAGCAAGCTCTCAGGGACTGTCCCCGGAGCCCTTGGGGCCGCAGCAATTGTGACCACAGTGAGGATGCTGGGCTAGTCTGCACCGGTACGTTGGGGCTATCTGGGAACCAACAACCTCCTCCTTACTTGCCTTTCACAACTGGGGGTGCCACTGGTGGGTGCTGCACTGGACTTGGCTGCCCACCCTGCATCAACCTCTGAAAAAGAGTTATGTATGCCCAAATGACCATGTTGCTGATGTTTGGAAATTCTCCCTTATGGGATCTAGGAAGCCACAGCCAAGAGTAGGGGGGTGAGGAGCTGGGTCTGGGAGGTGGATCCACAGGTGGGAGGCTGGGGCAAGGGGGTGCACCTGAGCTGGACTCTGAGCCAGTGACTTTCCCTCTTGGAGCCTTTTCATTTGCCAACTGAAGCTGGAATGTCTGCTTTCCAGCATTGTCTTGAAATGACTCCTACCCTGTGCTTAACTTAGGCCCATCCCATCATCCTAACATCCTGTGCTTGTAGTTCAGTCCCTGCTCATCCACTGCAGCTTCCTGGCACTCTGTCCTCCCTCTCCCCCTGTCCAGGCCCAGCCCCTAGGCTGCGACTGGCTGATGGCCCCCATGGCTGTGCTGGCCGCCTGGAGGTCTGGCACAGTGGGCGCTGGGGGTCAGTGTGTGATGATGCCTGGGACCTCCGAGACGCTGCAGTGGCCTGCCGGGAGCTGGGCTGTGGGAGGGCACTGGCTGCCCCTGGGGGTGCCTTCTTTGGTGAAGGGTCTGGACCCATCATCCTGGATGATCTTCGGTGTCGTGGAAATGAGACAGCCCTGCGATTCTGTCCATCGAGGACCTGGGGCCAGCATGACTGTCACCACCGGGAGGATGCTGGGGCCGTGTGTGATGGTGAGGGACATGGGGGAGGCAGGCATGGTGGCCCCTGGAGTGGAGGGTTGAGAAGGCGGATGTTCCTATGTGCCTTTTACTCCCTTTAGACAAGCTTCCCATGTTTCCTGTTTTCTCCTCCTTTGTGAAAACTCATCCTACATCTGGGCTCTCCATTTGGGGTGATTTTGCACCCCAGGGGGACATTAGGTGATGTTTGGAGACATATTTTGGTTGTTGCAGCTGGGGATAGGGAGCTGCTGGGATGCTGTGTATAGAGATTAGGGAGGCTGCTCAACACCCTGCCCTGTACCAGATGGTCCTAAGTAGAAAAGTGGGAGGTTGAGCCTCATCACTCAGAGAAGCACTTCTGGGCCCCACTTCATCACCCCAGCAGGAGCCAAACCTCTCCTCTGTAAGGCAACCTCCCCTCTTTTCTGTCACCCCCAAGCTACCTCCACTTTCTGCTCTCTCTACTCTCTCTTCCCTCCCATTCCCACCCTCACACCCCCAGGTCAGGGAAGGCTGGGGCTGTCTGGTGGTCATACTTCTCCCCCTGCCAGGAATGCCCCTTGGCTATGTCCCTCCTACGGCCCCTGCAGTGGACAGCAACACCTCAACATCCAGGCAAGCAGCTTCCATGCCCCTGTCCCCCACCATGAGCCAGGCCCTAGGGACAGCTGGCATTTCACCCCCTCCAGCCTCTCCTACTGCCCCTTGGGAGCCTGGACCAGAAGCCGGTGAGTCCCTTTCTGTCCTGTAAGAAAACAGGGTCCTGTCTTCTGTTTCCTCCTCCCAGCTCTGATTTGTTATTGGGGGGGGGGGCACATTATGAAGGACACGCTGCTTGGTTTAAAGCTGTGCTGACATATCTTGAACAAGGTTCAGATATTGAACAACTGTTCCTTATTTTCTGGAGCTAGCAAATTCTGTAGCTGGCCCTGGGAAGGAGAAAGGAAAGGGGGGCTGAGATCCACTCTATTCCTGAGGCACATGGTGTGGCTTTCTGGTCCTTCACAGGGTACTCTGGCTAGCTCTAAGTAATAGACCTGCTCGAGAATACTGTTTCTTTCTGGAGCCTCTGGGATAAGTAATTTTGCCTGCTTCCATTCCATTAGTACTGAAAGGACTGGATCAATGAGGCTGTTGTTTTAAACTGTAGGTTTATTACTCAGGTATGGTGGGGCCAAAAAATCAGGAGAGATGGCCACTGAAAAGAGTTTGTTATCCACAGTTCCTGAGAGGGTGGCAAATGGCATGCAGGGCCACATGGAGAAGCACCAGGGCTGGTCAGGAGGCAGAGGAAGTGAGTCAGGGGGTTGCATGGCTTTCCTGGCTTTCTAATTCTTTTGGTCTCTTCTATCCCAGGGTCCCCACAGCTGCGGTTGGTGGCTGGGCCCAGCAGGTGCTCAGGTCGGCTGGAGGTGTGGCACGATGGGCGCTGGGGGACAGTGTGTGATGATAGCTGGGACATGCGGGACTCAGCTGTAGTCTGCCGGGAGCTGGGCTGTGGTGGACCACGTCAGCCAGACCCTGCTGCTGGCCGCTTCGGCTGGGGTGCAGGGCCCATCTGGCTAGATGATGTGGGCTGTGTGGGGACGGAGTCTTCGCTGTCTGACTGCCCTGCTGCTCTCTGGGGGAAGCACAACTGTGCTCACAATGAGGACGTTGGGGTCACCTGCACTGGTAAGAAGGCCTTAGCCATCTGCTGGCTCCACAGGGGCATCCTGGAGGAGGGAACAGTAACTAATGTTGACCCTAACATGGATTGAGTGTCTCCTAAGTCCCACCCCTGTGCTGGGTGTATGGCACAGGTGACTGCATTCAAACCACATAAGTCTAGGTTGGTGGATGTTATACCCATTTTACTGATGAAGAAGCTGAGACACAGAGAAGTTAAATAAATTGTCTGAGGTCAGACAGCAACAACGTGGCAGAGCTGGGATTCTAACACTGAGAACCTTCTTCCTCCTTCCAGGAATCACGGATGTCTCCCACAAAGAAGGGAGCTTTATCCTTCCTCAGATGGAAGGAAGCAAGCAGACAGGGGACTGGGAGAGAGAAATAAGCCAAGTTGAGTGGCAATTAACACAAACTCAGGCAATGCATTTATTTGTTCATTTGCTGACATTTACTGAGTCCTACTAATAAGTGCCAGACACTGAGTTGGATATTGGGTTTTTCTCTTCAAAGAGCTCATAGCTCATGGAGAGAAAGAGATGCACACACACACACAAAAAATCACCGCAAACCTGTGTGATATGTTATGCGAGGATGCCAAGACCCACACTCAGGTTCAATAATTATCTGGAATGACTCACAGAAATCAGAGAAGCTTTTATGCTCAGGGTTGTGGTCCATTATAGTGAAAGTCTGTAGGTTAAAATCAGCCAAGGGGAAAGGCCCATGGGGCCGGATTCAGAGAAGACCTTCAGGGAAGATGAGGTGTGAACTTCCAAGGGTCGTCTTCCAGTGGGCTTATGCAGACAGCCCTTAATTCTCCCCGCAGAGATGTGTGACAACATACATGACGTATTGCCAACTAAGGAGCTCCACTGAGCCATGGTGTTCAGAGTTTTTATAGAGAGTTGATCTCTTAGATGTGGTTGACTACCTCTTTGGCGATCCATAACCCACGTTGTTAGCACAGACTATCTGGCATGGCCTAAGTCCAACAGGCAGACAAAGAATCTCTTATTAAGCATGACATTCCAAAGGCTTGGAAGTCATTGCCCAGGAGTCAAGGATAAGGGGCCAAACCTTTCTTTGGGCAAGGTTAATCCTCTACTGCATACATAAGCTCATCAAAGAGATGTAAGATGTGTACTGGTGACTCAAAGGATGGAATAATCATTCTTCCCTTTCCCCCCATCCTGAGAGCCCTGGGGACCCACAGAAGGGACTGAAGCTGGGAAGTGGCCTGTCAGATCTGGCTTCCACACTAATAGTTGGTGAGAATTAACAAGGAAGTAGGGAAACTCGTTAGAAGGTACAGGAATTGAAATTGAGGCCTTGATTTGAAGCAGAAGCTGAGGAGGTGAAGAGGAGGGATTGAGTGTGAGGGAGTGGAAGAGATCAGTCACATCTAGACTATAAGTGCCAAGAAGATTGGGGACAGTGTCAGGTTTGTCTTACCACAGTGCCCTTAGGGTCTAACAGTGGCTCATAGAAGGTGCCGAATAAATATTTGTGGCATGAATGAGGAGTGAATGATGAGTGAATGGGAAATTGCTGACTGACTAGAGAGAAGGAGGGGCCTGGATGGATGATCTTGTCTCCATATTCTTTTTCATCTCCACCCACCTTCCAGGCCCCACTGGCCTGGACTCTGTCTCAGACCCCTTCAGTTGGAGCTGGATCCCTGGATTGGGTAGAGATCAGGATACCTGGCTCCCAGGAGAGATGGTGACCAAGCCCTCTGCAAGTTTGACCTCTAGTGTTGCTGAAAAAACTACCACCAAGGTGCCAGGGAAAATGCCTAAAAGTACCAAAAAGTGGGTAACAAAAAATACAAAGAGACCAACCACTCAGCCCCCAGTAATGCCAACCACTAAACATGCCAGGGGACTGGGCACTCAAAGTCCCCCAGCATTGACCTCATGGACCACTACAACATTGACTGCTGAGGCATCCGGAAGGCTGACTTCTCAGTTTACCACAAGGCTGACCACTGAGGCCCCCCACAGACAGACCTCCCACAGGACTGCCATTCTGACTTCTCAGACTCCCCAAGAACGAAATTCTAAAACCACAGCAATACCGACTGCTCAGGGACCCCAAGAAATAAC
Organism: Loris lydekkerianus; assembly: GCA_963574355.1. NCBI lineage: Eukaryota > Metazoa > Chordata > Mammalia > Primates > Lorisidae > Loris > Loris lydekkerianus. The sequence goes on along the minus strand of CAUYPK010037723.1, from coordinate 10,299 downwards.
CTCTGAAGCCACCATCAACAAAATCCCTCAGGCTTCCCTGGAGCCATCTGCTGAGATCCCAGCAGAAGGGTCTCCAGAGTCACCCAAAGAACCATCCCTGTCTCCCACTGATAGCACCACTGAAAAATCAGGTGAGTGGCGGCCAAGAGAAACTGGGCATGAAGGGAGAGGCTGGTCTTCCCTCCTGACCTGTGGCCATCCACACAGGTCTGTTCCAGGTTCGTCTGGCTGACGGACCCAACCGGTGTGCAGGCCGGCTAGAAGTGTGGCATGCTGGACGCTGGGGAACAGTGTGTGATGACAACTGGGATCTGCGGGATGCCACTGTGGCCTGCTGGGAACTGGGCTGTGGAAAGGTCCGGCCCCGAGTGGGAAAAACCCACTATGGTCCTGGAACTGGGCCCATCTGGCTGGATGACATGGGCTGTAAGGGAAGCGAGACCTCACTGAGCAACTGTCCCTCGGGACCATGGGGGAAGCACAACTGTGATCACGAGGAAGATGTGGGGCTCACCTGCACTGGTACAGGGGATAGGGGCAGGGAGTGGGGAGGAGAAGCCAAATGAATGGAGTTGGGGGGCAGGCAGGGATGGAGGTGAGGCCATGTGACTGCATCATAGTGGAATCTACAGAACTGGGTGTGAGGGGTTCAGAGCAGGGGCGTCCCAGAGTGACTCCATAAGATTTCAGGACCTCTGAGACGGGAGATAGGGTCAACACTTTCCCCCTTTTCTCCACAGGCTACTTAGATGAAGATGATTATCCCCCCTGGACCTGGGACCCTTCCTCAGGAGAGGACCTGGCCAAGGGGACCACTGTGGAAGGGGTACCTGGACATTCTCTATCCTGGGCCACGACCAGGCGCCCAGCAGTCTCCTCCCTGTCAACATGGCGCCTGCCAGACACAGGTGAGACACATGACCAGGGTAGTCACTGGGGCCTCCAGAAACCTCCATTCACCTCCTTGCAAAGTTTCCAGAAAGACCAGACCCTTCTAAATGAGCTGGACAAGATCTCAGGGAGCCTGGACAGGTTTCCCTTGGCTCCAGAGAACTTAAAAGCATGTCCTCCTTGGGCTTGATGGTGACACTCTTCTCCAGAGCTTAGAAGAAGAGGCCATGTCAGAGATCAGGCCAGCTCAGCAGTCCTCACACAGTAAACTGTGTAATACAAGAGCCTGGTCCCTTGACCCAAGCGCACAGCCAAGGGTCCCCATGTCATCATCTTCATCCCCACTCCCCCAAATGAAGTGAAACCTTACTGTTCTTGTAGCTCCTGCTCTGCTCTCCCCTGTCTCAGACAGGTCAGGGACCCCTCTACCTACCTGTCTCCTGTCCATCCCTGGGCCTGATGCTGTTCCTGTCTCCATAGGGAAAGCTTTGTCCCACTCTGCTCAGGGGCCTCTCTGTCTTGCTGTGGCATCTTTCATCTCTGGTGCCACACCTAGGGCCTTGACTTGCTGGGGGGTCCCCATGTAGTTGCCTTGGTCTGCCCTGCACACTTTGCACTTGCTTCTCTGCTTGTTTCTCCTGCCTGTCTCTCAGGGCCTCTGTGGTCCAGTCTGCTCCTCTCACACACTGTTTCTTCTGCCTCTTTTTCTTAAACAATCAATTTCTCACCCTCATCTGTCTCTTCTCACTCCTTCTCCATAGTCATTCCCTGGTTATCTCTGCTGTCTTTCTCCTTGTTTCTGTCACTGTCAGTTTCACATTCCCATCACTTCTCTTTCCTTCTGTCTTTCTCTTCCAGTTTGCACCTCACCACCTCTGTCCCTCGCTCCATTTTCACAGTCATTTTCTCTGTCCTTTCTCCCATGTCTTTCTGCTTTTTTCTTTCATGATGAATTTCAGCTTTTGCCATCTCCATCTCTTGCTCCATCTTCCTGGTGTCTTTCTCTTTTCTTTCACGTTCAGTTCAGTTCCGCACCCCCATCGCCAGTTTCTCATTCCATTCCTGGCAGTTTCTCATTTTCCAGTGCCTTCCTGCTGCTTCTTTCATGGTCACTCTCACATGATCCCCCCCACTCCCACTCCCATCCTCCCCGCACTCCCACACCGACCCCTCACTTCTGGCTCTGTCCCTCCGCTCCGCAGGTCTCTTGGTTACATTGTTACCATAAAGTCTCATGTTTCCTGCACCTCCCACGGCTCTCTGGTCTCGTCCACCCTCCCTTCCCTTCACTCCCGCCTGCATCCTTCCCCCGTTTGCGTCGCTGGTCTCTCCCTCCCACCTCTGCCCTCGCCGCTTCCGCCTATTTTCCAAACTGGCAGTGTTCGTCCCGCTCTCATGCTCTGGGCTCCTCTGCCTGTCGCCCTAGCAGTTTCTCTCAGTCGTCAGTTTCACTCTTTCGGCGTGCTTGCAGTTTCCGGCTGTCAGTGTTTCTCCCTGTGTCGCTCTGCGCCCAGGTTCCTGAGCCTCCTGAGATACTCTCAGCTCCTCCTTTTAGGAGACCCTAGCGGCTCGCACCCATTCCCGCCTTTTTCTAGCGCATGCGCACGTGTGGCGGGGGACGAGAACGGCGAGGTGGGAGGGGCAGGCGTTCATCTGCTTGGCGTCTTGTGACGTCACGGGCACCCTGCGCCTCCTGATTGGCCGGCAGGTTCATCGCCTGCGGTAACAGCAGGGTGAGCAGGTGTCTCTCTAAAGGCGGCCTTGTCCTGGAGGAAAGCGCGGGAGGGGGCAGACTCCCGGGGCGCCATGACTTGGGGTTGGTGGGTAGACTCTAGTTGTGAGTTAGTGCATCTCACCCCCCTCACTTCTTGTTCGAAAGTCGTCGGGGTTCCGGAGCCTTTGTACTTTGCCTCCCAGCTCTTCCTCCCTGTCCCGCAGCGCCCTCTCGTGGTGCAGATGGGCAAAGGGAGCCGGCGGGGTTTTGACCCGAGAGGGGCAGAAAATGAGAATAAATGCAGAATCACATACGCTGCGGGGGAGATCTAAAGACAATAGGAAGATTCGCGGGGAGGAGTGCGAGTGGTGGGAGGGAATGGGAGAAACGAATTCCTGTCCTCTGCATCAGTGTAACCTTGAAAAATGACTTAGCTTCGGTGAGTCCCCGCTTTTCCCACTGCGGCAAAAAAATGGGACTCCAGGGATGTTGGAAAAACGCAACGGAAGTCGCTCACTCTGTGCATGATTCCAACAACTAGGTGACATAGGTCTTATTGCTATACCTATGTTTCATATGGGCTAAAAGGTGATGCTCAGAGAAGTCCAGGAGACATGATTGGAATCTGTTTTAAACGATTTTACACACGTTTTGCTCCTTGGGGTGGAAAGGACGTGTGCTGAAATAGTTAGAAACAGGAGTTCTGGAGTCCGACTCCCTCACCAGGTTCCACCTGTGCGTTCTAGCAGGATTAGAATCAACTAGGTAATCTCAGTAAGGTCCCAGTCCAACCTGCAAAATGTGTATGATCGTTTTAAACCACAAAATATTGGTTGTTGGACTAATTTGCTGAAAACAAACAACAGCTGCAGGATACCCAGGAATGAGTAATTATTTCTAGTAATCAAGGAAAACTTCACAGGGGAGATGGCACTACCTACACTTCACCGGCAGACACAAGCAGAAGAACTCTCAGAGGAGCAGAGGTGGGGAGGAGTTTGCCTTGCCCGAAATCTGCACTGGTACCATCAATCTCTGCCAGATTTTTTTTCTTGAGACAGTTTTACTTTGTGACCCTCAGTAGAGTGCTGTCGCGTCATAGCTCACAGCAACCTCAAACTCTTGGGCTCAAGTGATTTTCTTGCCTCAGCCTCCCAACTAGCTGGGATTACAGGCGCCCAAAACAAAGTCCAGCTATTTTTTTAGAAACGGGAGTCTCACTCCTGAGCTCAAGCAATCCACCCACCTCAGCCTCCCAGAGTGCTAGGATTACAGGTGTGAGCTACTGCACCTGGCCTCCTGCATCTGTTTCTATGGCTGCCATGACAGCATCACCAATTTAGGGGCTTAAAACAACACACACTTATTATCTTGCAGTTTTGTCGGTCAGAGATCAGACATGGGCATCACTGGGCTAAGGTCCAGGTGTCAGCAGGGCTGCTTCCTTCTGAAGACTCTTAAGAATCCTTGACCTTGGTTTTCCAGTTTCTAGAGGCTGCCTTCATTCCTTAGCTCACTCTTTTGTCCATCTTTGAAGCTAGCAAGCTTGCATCTCTCTGACCTTTCCTCTTTAAATATTTTTCTCTCGTTGCAGATGTGAAAAGTCTCTAATTTTAAGGACTTAGATCAGTGTTTTCAACTTTTTTTTTTTTTGTCTCATGGGACACTTTAACCTATAGTTAAGCTTCCGTGGCACACTTAAATTATGTTGATCATCAACAACAAAAAAGAGTAAAAAAAGGATATACTTACTGTATATCCTTTGAACTTGTTTAAAAATCAGACGAGATCTGGGTACAGATCCCCCCAACTCTTACCCATTTGTCCCTGGTGAGTTTTTATTCATCCTTTAGGATTTGGTTCAAAGGGCATATCCCAATGAGGCCTTCCCTATCCCCTCTTGGATGAAGCCATCCGTTTGTGGTTTTTTTTTTTGAAATGGAGTCTTACTTTGTTGCCTTCAGTAGAGTGCTATGGTGTCATAGTTCACAGCAACCTCTAACTCCTGGCCTCAAGCAATCCGCTTGTCTCAGCCTCCCAAGGAACTGGGACTACAGTTACCACCACTACACCTGGCTTTTTTTTAGAGATAAGGTTCTGCTCAGGCTGGTCTCAAACTCCTGGCCTCGGGCAACCCACCCACCCTGGTCTGCCAGAGTGTTAGGATTACAGGCATGAGACTCCTGACTCATGTAATATATTAGCAGGGAACAAAGCAAAGGATTTTTGTAATTGGGACATCTAGCCATGGAGCTCAAGGTGACCATGATGAACTTGCCTGAGGTCTTGGACACTGTCCTTCTTCTGCCTTTGTAAGGAGACGGAGAAAATATCCTGAGAAGCTCCTTTGGAAGGAAAAGGTGGGGAAGGGAGTTCCAGGTGGTGGTAACAGCACAAGCAGAGGCTCTGAGGCTTGCAAAGCTTAATGTGGGTTTGGTGCCTGTGGCTCAAGCTGCTAAGGCGCCAGCCATGTACACCTGAGCTGGCGGGTTTGAATCCAGCCCAGCCTGCCAAACAACGACGGCTGCAACCAAAAAATAGCCGGGCATTGTGGTGGGCACCTGTAGTCCCAACTACTTGGGAGGCAGAGGCAGGAGAATTGCTTGAGCCCAGGAGCTGGAAGTTCCTATGAGCTGTGATGCCACAGCAATCTACCCAGGGTGACAGCTTGAGGCTCTGTCTCAAAAAAAAAAAGCTCAATGTGAATACCTTAGGTTAGGGGTCCGATGTGCACAGAGCATTATGTGGATGAGACAGTGGTAAGAGAGGATGCCAGGAGGAGGGCAGGGGCAATCTGTGAAGGAGGGTCAGGCATGTGGACTTTGTAACAAGGACAGTGGAGACTCACAGAAAGGTTGAGGCAGGGGTAGGCCTTTGTATTAGAAACAGGCCTCAAAGGTCAGTATGGGGGGCAGGGTCACAGAGGAAATTGGAAAATATTTGGGTGAGTCAGAACGATCACAGTAATTGGTATGGAGTGTTCTGTTGGGGTGATGACAATGTTTTTAATTTCGATTGTGGTGATGGTCGCACTTGTGAGTGTACTAAAAACTGCTGAATTGCACATTTCAAGTTGGTGGAATTCACGTTGTGTGAATCATATCTCAAGAAAACTGTTGTAGGGTGGGGTCTGTGGCTCAAGGAGTAGGGCGCTGGCCCCATATACTGGAGGTGGTGGGTTCAAATTAGGCCCTGGCCAAAAACTGCAAAATAAATAAATAAATGAATAAAGCTATTGTGGGCTGGGTGCAGTGGCTCATACATGTAATCCTAACACTCTGGGAGGCTGATTTGGACAGACTGTTTAAGTTCAGGAGTTTGAGACCAGCCTGAGTAAGAGTGGTCTCCCAGTCTCGTCTCTACTAAAAATAGAGAAACTATCTGGGCCTTGTGGTGTATGCCTATAATCCCAGCTACTTGGGAAGCTGAAGTAAGAGTATCATTTGAGCCCAAGAATTTGAGGTTGCTGTGAGCTATGACACCACAGCACTCTACCCAGGGTAGACAGAGTGAGACTCAAAAAAAAACAACAACAACAAAAAAAGCTTTTGTGAAAATAAGCTTTATGATCAACCAAGCTAGAAGACAGGATTGTCTTTTTATTGTTCCTAAATAAAATGGTATAAGTGTATATTTGCTACATATTATAAATCTATGTCACATAAAATTGTTGTCACATAGATATTATCCAACTGTATTTGGCCCCCAAAATAGGAAACATAATAATATAGAAATGTTCTAGGCAGCTAATAAAGATATCTGTTTTTTTCCTTCCCCTAGGGCAGGGGCCTCAGGGAATTGAAATAATAAATGCCCTTATTTATTTTATTTATTTATTTTTTGAGACAGAGTCTCACTATGTCACCCTCGGTCTACCGTGACCTTACAGCTCACAGCAACCTCAAACTGTTGGGCTTAAGTGATTCTCTTGCCTCAGCCTCCCAAGCAGCTGGGACCACAGGTGCTCACCACAATGCCCAGCTATTATTTTGTTGCAGTTGTCGTTGTTTAGCTGGCCTGGGCCGGGTTCAAACCCGCCAGACTCGGTGCATGTAGCCAGTGCTGTAACCACTGTGCTACGGGCGCTGAGCCTAAATGCCCTTATTTTATAAGCTAGTTTAGTCATACATTCTGTTATTGATACCCAAGAGCATCGCAACTGAATTGTAAAGGTGGCTGAGAGATCAGGAAGGAGGCTGAGTGACAGTCCAGTTGGACAGGATGGCGTTTGAACCAGGGCTGGGGCCCAAGGGAGCAGGAGGGAGAGTCATCCAAGAGGGGAAGTTGAAAACTCAACCCCCTTTCCTGTATCTCTCAAGGTGGCAAAGATGGTTACAAACCTCCCTGGATGTGGGACAAATCTATGGGAATGGGCCTCGCCAAGGGGCCCCCCAGCACAGGCAAACCACCCACCCATGCCATTGGCACCACCAGGAGTCCAGGAAGCCCTCTTCCAGCCCCGAGGTTCTATGGGAACACAGGTGAGGCATGTGGCTGGACGAGGGTACTGGGGGAAGGGTAGAGAGATGGACTCCAAACTCCTAGTGCTGACCCAACTCTTACTCCAGAAACACCCAACAGAGATATATTCAAAAACCTAGTTATGATACAGGCTGGTGGTCCCCAACTCGGAATGATTTTGTCCCCAAGGTCTATTTGGTAATGTCTGAAGACATTTCGGATTGTCCTTATTGGAAATAGAGAGGCCACCTCTTGGCACCAAATAGGCAGAGGCCCAGGATGGCATTAAATGCCCTACCGGACACCAGCTATGCCCCCGTGGCAAAGCATCATCAGATTCCAAATGCTCAAAGGTGCTGAGGTTGAGAAGCCCTAATCTATACCACACAAGTGATTCCGACAAATAAGAAAGTGATAGGAAACCCCGAATAAGAAGGAGAAAAAGATACAAACTGGTGATTCACAGAAAGGGAAGTCCAAATGGGCAATTTTATGTAGAAAATGCATCGGAAACCAGGAAATGCAAATGAAAGCAACAACAAGGATGGAAAAGGATAAGAAAGGTGGATGATACCAAGTGTGTGTGAGGATGTGGGGGGACAGCATCCCATTGGGTATTAGCTGTTTGATGAAAACCACCTAGCTGTATTTAGAGAGGTGAAGTATAGTTATAGGCTGCAGGCTGGTGCAAAGGTAGTGAGTTACCTTACTTGGTGGTTCATGGTCAGTTATAGATTGAACTCCTTGTTCTACTCTTTCCCCTTTGTGACTAGTCTTTAAAATAACATGATTATAAGCTCGGCACTTGTAGCTCAAGCATCTAAGGCGCCAGCCATATACACCAGAGCTGTTGGGTTCGAATCCAGCCCAGGCCTGCCAAACAACAATGACAACTAGAACCAAAAAATAGCTGGGTGTTGTGGCAGGCACCTGTGGTCCCAGCTACTTGGGAGGCTGAAGCAAGAGAATCGCTTAAGCCAAGGAGTTGGAGGTTGCTGTGAGCTGTGATGCCACAGCACTCTACCCAGGGCAATAGCTTGAGGTTCTGTTTCAAAAACAAAAACAAAACAACAACAAAAAGATTATAAATCATGACCCACAAACCTGCTCCTAGATATATATTCCAGAAAAATTCTTAAACAGACTTATGCAAGGACGTATATGAGGATGTTCTTTGGAACCCTGGGATCTCAGAAAGTGGGAAGCAATTAAATGTCCAACAATAGGGGAACAGATGAGAGAAATATACTGGGTACGCACCATGGGATTCCATGTAACAGCTGAAACAATGATGAGGTGCATACACAGCTACATGACATTGAGGGCGAAAGTCAGAAACAGAATGAGATTTCCAGCCTAATGTTATTTGCAAAATTTTAAAGCACACACAAAAACAAATACATACACTTGCAAAAACACATTCTATTTTATGAGGGCACATTTAAGGCCATATGCCAAACACATTAGGGGAGTTGTCTGTGGGAAAGGGTGGCGAGGATAGAGATTGAGGAGAAAGAGGATTCAAATTAAAATAAGAAGAAACATTGCAGAGAGAGGCTGTTTGTGACAGTGTGCCAGGGAGTATCATTACTGTAGCTCTCTACACCTTGTGTCTGAAAAATTAAAAACCATCCCCACTGTAGGTATCTGTGCCCCTAAAATACTGAATTGAGATTCTTGAAATAATAACTAAAAATATTTGTCAAGCAACAACTCCAGGTCAGGTATTATTCTAAGACTTTACATACTGTATATACTCGAGTATAAGCCGAGTTTTTTTGGCACAAAATTTGTGCCGAAAAACCCGAACTCGGCACAAATTTTGTGCCGAAAAAACTTGGCTTATACTCGAGTATATACACTATTATTTTTTTAATCCTCACAATATCTACCTGAGCCCTATGATGTAGGTCTATAATTATGCTCATTTCACAGATGAGAGAAATTGAGACACATCTCCTTAATCCTATGACAACTCTACAGGAAGATCTGGTCATATATGTTTTATGGTTTATGGGTGGGGAAGCAACTAAGATTCAAGCAGTTAAATGACTTTCCCATTGTCACCCAGTTATAGAGAGCTGGAGCTTAAACCCAAAAGCCTGCCTTTTTTTTTTTTTTTTTTGGCAGTGTCTTGTTCTGTCACCCAGGCTAAAGTGCTGTGGTGTCATAGCTCACAGCAACCTTGAACTGGGCTCAAATGATCTTCCTGCCTTGGCCTACCAAATAGGTGGGATTACAGGCACTTGCTATGATGCCCAGCTAGCTTTTCTATTTTTGGTAGAGATGGGGTCTAACTCTTGCTCAGGCTGGTCTGAAACTCCTGAACTCAAGGGATCCTCCTGCTTCAGCTTCCCGGAGTGCTAGGCCAAGCATTTTCCTTAATGCTTCTCTAACCCTACAGAGGACAGCTTGTACCTCAAAAACCCTACAGGAACAAGTGGAAATCTCTAGAGCTGTGCAGTTTAATACCTTAGCTAGTAATACAGATGACTAAATTTAAACGAATTGACACTTTGAAAAATGAAATATTCAGTTCCTCAATAGCCACATGTGGCTAGTGACTACTGTGTTGTACTGTGCAGATCATGGGCTATTTCCATCGTGTATTTAATCAGATGCAGACAACTTGGGTTCAGATCTTGTCCCTGCAGCTTGCAAAGTGTGTCTGTAGGACCTGGGGAAAGGTACCTATCCTCTTGGCCTAATTTCATTTACTTGTAAAAAGGGGTACAATTCACACTCACCTGGAAGCGCAGCCAGGAAGCAGTTGAAGCTCCTTGCTCCATTCAGGCCCCACGTTTAAGGGGTGCCAAATATACAGTAATCAAGAGAAAGTCTGTCATAATATAATATTTTTGAAAATCAAAATTAATGCAAAAATATTCATGATGAACTAAATATCAAAATCTTAACTGAAGGCAGGACCCTACTCACCTTGTTGGGATGCACGCTAGTTCCAACTGTATCAGATGCTATCTTTGTTAAAATGATAATTAAAAAAAATTTTTTTTACTATTATTAAATCATAGCTGTGTACATTAATGCGATCATGGGGCATCATACACTGGTTTTATAGACCGTTTGACAAGTTTTCATCACACTGGTTAACATAGCCTTCCTGGCATTTTCTTAGTTATTGTGTTAAGACATTTACATTCTACATTTACTAAGTTTCACATATACCCTTGTAAGATGCACCGCAGGTGTATTCAAACCAATCATCCTCCCTT